>JAYRBV010015269.1:0-12727 GCA_036023255.1 Mitrocomella polydiademata
ATGCGCCTTTATCTTTCTTTCTTCATTCATTCATTCATTCATTCATTCATTCATTCATTCATTCATTCATTCATTCACCCAGTGACTCGTTAAAGGCCGTTTTCCGCTTTGTACAATAAAAACGCAAATTTTAGTTTTCATATATATTATAATATACTTGAAACTAGAAGAGCGGAATGAGTTGCATATTTTTTGAACGATACAGCATGGACTAATTGCTGGATTCCCACGAATCCTTTTGCCTCGGCAGCTCAGGGACTCGAACCCGGGATCGTTGTATATGCACCACAGGCTCTTATCCACTGAGCCACGTCGCCGGCAAAAGGATTTGTGAGAACCCAGTCAACTACGGTGTATTTCGACGTATTTACATGTCTTCGTCAGGAGAAATATATATATATATATATATGAAAGGAAATCATAGCCATTGAAAAGACACTCCATCATGTACGTGACTATATACGCATGCGCATGCCTTTTGTTCTAAATACGCTACTGCGATCATCCATTCATTCTTTCATTCGTTCGACATTATTTATCCATTCATTATTTTTGTTTCAGGTTTCAGCATGTGACAATCACGTGTTAGATCGTGCAAAAAGTTGGTCAGAAATGATTGGTGCAAAATATTTCCGTTTCAATCCAATCCTCCAATCAGAAGTTGACTTGAACGAGAAAGATGATCGACTGCTTTTGTCCATGATCATTGATGTGAAACGATTTATAAAAAAAAATATCAACCAATTAGAAAATGTTGCGCACGTTTTAATAGGTGAAAGCTGAGATTTTATTATCGTCATAACAATTGCTTTTATAGTTTTGAAATCTCTACATTTTTAAACATGTACCATTTGGTCTTACTTTCATTGATGTTTTGTAACGTGTAGATAGGCCTTTACGCATATGTTTTGTAAGGTGTAGATAGACTTTTACGCGGTTAGAAGTTAATTAATTTCCGCGTGTCAGGGAAACACCTGCCAGACAAGCCCTCCACTTGCTTTGCTTTTGTATGAGTGCGAAGCGTGAACGTCGGACTAAACGTCGGGTTAAACGTCGTGAACGTCGGGCTAAACGTCGGGTTAAACGTCTGAAGATCTTGGTCCATAAATAGAACTAGAGTAGAGAAAGCTGATTGGCTGAACTCAGCTGCAGAGAAAGCTGATTGGCTGAACTCAGCTGCAGAGAAAGCTGATTGACTGAACTCAGCTGCAGAGAAAGCTGATTGGCTGAACTCGGCTGCACTGTTTTACATTTTACAATATCACTTTTTTTTAATGTTTCGTTGTTTTTTTATAAAATTTATCCAAATTGTTTATAGCATGATTTGCGTGGAGTTAATTTCACAAATTGTATAAAGAAATTTCGACGCGGAAATATATTCACGTAAAGCATTATTTCATTCTATCGTGTAGTGCAAGGTACATAGTATTACATATTTATTTTTGCAATATTGCAAAAACCTTTTTTGTATGAATTAAGAATATGAATGGATTATTTTACATTAGAAGATTATTTATATGATGATACTATAACTGATGGTAATTTGTTCTCCCTCGCAGTGTTGCCTGTCACTCTCCTTCTTTTGTCTTCAATTGTTGACGTATTCATGATTTTTCGCGGATTTCCATAATTCCGCGAAAATTATTTTTGGTCCCGTGTCCTAACCGCGAAAAAAAGAAATTGCTAAATTCAAAATTTTGATTAAAGAACACATTAGAAGTATGAAAGACAACATTCTTTTTCTCGTGTTTTTCTCAATTTTTTGTTGTTCCTGTGATATGTGTTGCAAGCATTCGCGAAAAATCCAAAATAAGAAAGTACATTCCCGTTTGAAACACACGTGTAAAAAATCTAAAATGGCAGACACAACTGCGCCTGGTTAGTTTGGGAGGAAGGGTTAAAAATGGCATGTTTTCCAGGCTATATAATATATATTAGGTGATGAAAAAGAGTTAAATAAAAAAAAAGACAAGATATATATATACAGGTCCTATAGAAATTCAGAAATAACAAGTGTAAAATGATCTTTTATTCTAACTCACCATATCCACATCCATGGCAAAATTTACAATTTTCCACCAAAACCACCTCACACTTCACTTGCTGCAAAAAGCCATCTTATTAAATATGCAGTGCACCGATTTCCCACGTGCAGTGAGTGGTATTTGCTGAAAATTATCATATTTTGAGCGAAAACATTTTTCCACTTTAATGATGCGAATTTCAATCTCCGCCAACGGACTTAGCCCTCGTTTTAGCGACTATAGTCCTCCTTATAGCTGTTTTTAACCTTTTTATTCTATACAGGTTAATTTCTTAATAATTTTATCTTAAGACCCTGAACAGACTATACGTTTTTGGAGTAAATAAATCTCACATTACATGGAAGATGACTTTTTAATTTGCCGCAGCTTTTCTCGAAGAGAAGAAGCATAAGCCAGAGTAGGGCTTGTCTGGCTAGGTTATTACCCTTAGATATAAAGTTTCCAAACGTTTCTTCTGCGAATTTTTTCAAAATGAGTCATCCGCGAAAGTTTCTTCCGGCGAAATACGAAAATTTGGTGGTTGAGCTGAACCGTGAAACTTTCTTCCTTTGAAGTATTATCCTTACAAACACAAAACATGATTTAAAAATGAGTCTCCGATGATTTTTCATCAATTTTTCCTCGTTTTTGATCGACAGATTCACGATGTGATGAATGGGTTTGGACAAAAGAAATCAAATTTTTCATTAATAACAACAAAAATTCTTAAACAACTTTGAAATAATACAATACTGTTACGTCATAATACAATATCTTTTCGTCAAAATACAAACAGCTCCGTTTCTCATAAATAAGAAAATGCATATATTATATATTTTAAAACTACTAATTTTTAGGACCGACATATTTCTGGCTGAAATATCATGCGAATGACCAATTAATCACCTAGCAACCGCCGTTTCAAATAGCCTGGGGCGAGATCAATTGGTGACTTTTCCTCCTAAAAAAATGTCATGAAAATATAAGCGATCTGTAGAAGATTTCAGAGCAAGTTTCGAAAGTAAAATTAATTTTACAGTACACAACAAGGAAGCCATTAAAATAACTTTTGTAAAAAAAGCGCACCTTATTAGTAATGGCGGATGATGCACCATATTTGATTAAAAGTTCTGCAACTTCTGTTCGCTCCTCTTCACAAGCTAAATGTCTGAACAAAAAATGAAATGTCATGATTGAGAAGAAAACAATGTACAAGCACTTAGCCTACCTATAATTTAGGGGCCTTTAGAAGGCGTTTTTTCCAGAAATGTCCATTGGTCAAGTTTAACATGATAATCGTCCCCTTTCCGATTGTTAGTTAGACAATTTTCCAACCTCCCCGCTCTTATTCAAGCCCCTCCTCGCCCTATTATCAAATTCATTTTTTATTGGTTCTATTTTACTTGACATTATTTTTTTGTCTCGTGTAACGTTTAGTGTTACCTTTAAATGTCGAGAAAGAAAACACATAAAAGGATGTGAGATTTTCCAGATAGAGAAACCTGGACAAACAAACCTTTGATTTAAATCCGATGCT
This sequence comes from Mitrocomella polydiademata, assembly GCA_036023255.1. Lineage (NCBI taxonomy): Eukaryota > Metazoa > Cnidaria > Hydrozoa > Leptothecata > Mitrocomidae > Mitrocomella > Mitrocomella polydiademata. The sequence continues at coordinate 3,562 of JAYRBV010015269.1, forward strand.
TCTTAAAAACAGAGCTAGCCGTGGAATGTCACGAGCTCGAATATAAAAGAAGATGAGCCGCAAAAACTTTTAATATGCCTGTTCGTAAAATGACAAATAAAATAAAATATAGAAAAACAGGTCAATTCATTAACAAACAACTTACAACGGTGTGTTGCCTTCACAATCTTGAACTGTATAATCGCTTTTATTTTCAAGTAATAACTTCACAATCTTCAAATTTCCCCTGTAAAGTAATGAAGTATAAATGCCTCTATATTTACCCTTCGTGGGGGGGGGGGGGGGTTAAAGTAACTCAATAACACCTGTAGATGTCGAGATTTCTGGGGGTGGGTGTGCACAAATTGACTGTAGTTTTTGTTAAATCTAATATCTTAAAAGAGCGAGCAAGATCATACTTCGAGGCCGCCCTATGCATGGGCGAGGCAAGGGTGGAGCTATCTTGGACGTTTAACGAGGCTTCTGCAGCAACAAGAAGTTCTGCGATCTAAAAATAATGTAAACAAATAAAATTCCAATGAAGCAAGTTAACATGTGAACAAGTATGTGATTAGGTAATGGTAGAATTTGCCTTACCGTAAACGCCCACTCCCGAGTTAATAGTAAAAATAATAAAAGCATAATTATATATAGCTTGTATATACCTTATATCTATTCCTAGAAGCAGCATAATGAAGGGCAGTGTGTCCTGTGCTTGTTTGTTTGTTAGGACTAGCATTCTTCTGTAGCAACAAGCGGACAATATGTTCACGACCGGCGGACGAAGCAATGATCAAGGGTGTCCAACCAGCATCATCAGGTTCATCGACAGGAGCATTGCAAACGTTGAGGAGGTATTCAACGATGATATCATGACCCCCTGAACATGCCCAATGCAACGGTTGCCGCTCGTCCTAGGGAAATGAGAAGGAACGCTATTGCTATTGAACCTCAAAATACACATCGGCAAATACGTTAAATAACCACTACGGCAGAGCGTGCTTTCTATTGAAATTACCTTCGTTACTTTTGACGTTTCAATAGCAAACACTCTTCTCCCGAGTGGGTTTTTAACGAAATTGCCCACTGGGTAACATGCTACTGTTACATGTTTCAAAATAATAAGCAAAAGTATCAGGAGGAATATTTTATTTACCTGGAACTTTTTACTTGCCAGTTTCAAATCAGTTTTCAATTTAGTTTGTAGTTCATCCAATTTGCCGTCGTAAGCCAATTGACAGATGATATCAGTTGACATTTCTAAATCAAAAATCCCATTTGAATCAAACATTGTTGCTATAGTCTGTGTGTGTGTTTCTTTCCCATATAAACCTTATATTATGGACAGTTTCTTATGATGTTGAATGAATAGTCAGTGTGTGTTTCTTTCACATATAAACCTTATATTATGGACAGTTTCTTGTATCTTTCATACAAAAACTAGTCATATTTTGAAGGTGAAGAAAACCAAACATTGTAAAGGAAGTACAAGGTCACGCAAGTACCTTCTTAAACAAGAAAAAATATTTTAAAAAAGAAAACAAGAAACAAAGGATATATAAAGAAGAAATATTATTTTAATGCAACGCAAAAACTTTTACCCAGTGGGCAATATCTTCAAAAGGTCTCTCTGAGGAAGCGTTTTTTCTTCGAAATGACACAGGCAATATTGTAGGACATTTCAATGAAAAACTGCTTCCTCAGAGAGACATTTTTAGATTTTACCCACTGGGTAGAGGGAGAAATAAGAGAAAAATTCAATAACAACTTATCATACATCAACAAAACTTTTAGAGATATAAATAAGAGAAAAATTCAATAACTTATCATACATCAATAACATAGCACAAGCAATTTAAGCATCAGGAAAGGAAGATATAATTTTGTATGTTTGTTCTACATGTCTATTTGTTCACTTGAAGTGTTGTGATGTTTTTATGATTTCTTAAACAGGGATTGTAATCTGCTTAGCAGACATGTAGATAAAAATATAAATCCTTAATCAAAAACAAACTACATTTTTTTGTGAGAATAAATCTAATATGAATAATGATTCATACATATAAATGGGTTCTGTTCCCGTAGTTCATCAAATCGACTTTTTAAAAGCTATTTAAATGATGGATTATAATGCAAACAGCTTTTATCGATAAGGACATTTAAAAATGGCCTACATTTTCAGTAACATACCAGCAAAAACCCTCGAAACATTACCTCATTGATTCGTATTTAAATAAATCACCAAGTACGAGGTTACATGTTGGTATCGGCTTGCTCAACATGTATTGTAAAAAGTAACCTCTGCATCAAGAACTATTCCACAGATTTTTTTTAAATGACCAATGATTATAAATAAATCGTTGTATAGAAGGATATACTAATGATCTTTTCAGTACGAGACGTTTAAGTTTGCTTGTAAATAAGTGAAGGAGTGTGTCAACTAATGACCAGTTGTTGATGATTTGATTATACCTAGCAATTAAACATCTGCAAAAAAGATAAGGAATTTAGCAACGACTCAAGAAAACACTCCAAGAAAAATCAATAATTCATAAACAGTAAAAAACCATCATTAACACAACTTTGTAAGAAGCAAATTTTATATTTTTGGTTAGTATGGCACGCTGTGACAAAACTATACAAGAACAATTCGCTGTATAGATTTGACAAAAAATAATCTATAAACGTATTAAATAGAACACGTTTAAAGAGCAAATTCCATAAATCATCTAATTAAAAACATTAGCGAGGGGTACACTTACAAGTACGGTGAATATTAAAGATTGAAGGTAGATTAAAAAATCATCAGCCTACAACCATTCAATCAAATTCTACCAAAAGAACAGATGCGTCATGGGAATCTTCAACTCTCCAGATTTTTAACAAATAAACATTTTAAGAAAAACCTATCTTGGCCAAATAACTACTGTCATAAAAAGTGGATTTTAAATTCATTAAAATGATGTATACAACTATGTATTAAACTCTTAACATCAACAAACAAACGCTAATAGGACTGAAATTTTTCGTTTTGAGTATTCTGGATTGCCGGAAAATGCATTTTCAGAACAAAATGAAGTTGTGAGGTAAAATTATTATTTCATAAACGAGCAAAGCAGTTCATAATGAAAAGTACAGTTGTGAGAAGAAAACAAATTCTTCTCTTTTCATTTTTTTGGTAAGAAAACTCAAACTTGAATTAACTTTAAGAACTGAATCTTTAGAAATGTTGAAAACGTTTTAATCTCTTAAAATAAAAGCTTCTTTTTTAAGATTTGTCCTTAAAATGATGTACTGTATCAAGGTTTAGGAACAAATCAACTGATATTTATTGTGAGATAAATTTTTAGCAAATTAAAAAAATTTCCCTGGTGTGTTACAACCATGGTGGGTCCTCCTACGTCACTTTTATTGCTAAACTCAATCTTTGATATTAAACAATTTCTGACAGAGAAATTTCTCTATTGAGAGGTAAGACACCTAAAAATAAACAAAATCTGAGAATTTCAAAAGAAAAGGTATTCTAGGGGTCCAAGTTTGATAGTCCAAATGGTCGATATCCAAATATATTTTTTAATAAAAGTGTAATTACTTTTTTTTACACACCATTTTAACTTTTTTTCATTACAGTATTTAACTTTAATAAACAAAAACTAATAACAAACAAGTTATGTTATGTTCTCTTAAAGTTCTTAGTTTTTGTTTCACGAAAGATATTTCTGGTATCATTATTAACGATTCTTTTTTTTGATTTTTTAAACATAAAAAAGTTATATACATTTTTTGTTGTGAAAAGTATTCCCTGCTTCAAAATAAAGTTATTATCTGTATAATCGCATGTTTGTTTGTGCCTCCAAATTTAAGATTTGTGATTTTTAAAACTAAATTGAAAAATTAAGTTATAATTCACAACAAATAAATCCTCTCAAAATTTTTGAAAATCAGTTTTTTGTTAATTATCCTTTTGTTTATCCTTGTTCATCCGTGCATTTCTTTTCAAGTATATTAAGTGATTTTACTAGGTAAGATGTCGATTGCGCTTGTCAGTTGGGAAAAAATCTTCTCACTATAAAAAGCTGAAAGCGCAAATATTTTCTCTGTTAGAAGCACTTCTTTAAATATAGAGAAAATCTAATCACAAGGGGAGCTGGAAAGCCAAATGTGAAAGCTGCAAGCGCATAGATTTTCTCTGTGGAAACGCATTAGACAGTGTTTTGTTTAAATGCAGAAAACTTATGAGTTATCCGATTAACAATCTGCGGAGGAGAATAGGACGGTTTTTCATAACTGACTGATGAACACAACCCACCACTTTCGTTCTATATTTGTGACACTCCATGGGGAAAAAAGTACATGAAAATTATAATGTTTTTCTACTGATAGACCCCCTGGCTGGGCCTCCCTGATAGTTATTGTAATAAATGCCAGTCTATATAATAATAGCCGTATTCTGTATCTACGCATTAATGGTAGCCGCGAGCTACGAGGGAAATATATTCAAAATTTTCCAAAAAAAAAAGATTGCATTTTTGGGCCTAAATTTTTTTGGACCTAAATTTTTTTTTTTTATTCCCCCAATTCATGTAAAAAAAAAATTTTTGCAACATTTTTTTCCCTCAAAAAATGTTTTAAGTTTGTTTTTTTTGCGCGCGCATAAACAACAGGTTTCATGCATTGTGCGTAAGCAGTCTCTTCAGCGTCCTTGCGACGCTGGGAACCAGCTAGTATTTATATAAGTGTCAGATCCTTTTTCTCTGTTAGTTTCTTTAGAAGTTATTTAAACATACCAGGCAAAAAGAAGGCCCTCTGAATTAGGAAAAACTTAACCCTTAACCCTATTCATGCCAGGCTTTTTGGAGGTCGATTATGCCGGGGGTGGCCCCCCCCCTAAGATCTCGAGAAATACTTATGCTATGACCATGAAATTTTGCACACAAATACCCTACCATATAATAAACATTTTTGCATTAAAACTTTTTTCCTGACGTCTGCCATTTTCTGATGATGATCTTTTTATTTCCAAGGTAGTAAATTTTTTTGAAATTCTTTACAAAATGGCGTTTTTTTTACTTTGAATATTTCCAGAAGCACTCATGCAAACTGCATGGAATTTGGCATGGTAGTAGTACCCTATCATGTTCAAATTTTTGATGACGTCATCATTTCTTTGCCAACGTGATAAAAAATTGTAAAAAAATCAATTTTTGCCTCGAATCTCAAAAAAATCTGGAACGCTATGACCATAAAACTTTATGGGGTAGTTCCGTTTCAAACATTTATGCATCAAAAATAATTTGCTGATGTTAGCACTTTTTGATTTTTATTCATATTTTGCGCCAATTTCCTAGGTAAATTATTTGATAAATATGAAGAATTCATATGAGACACATAGTGAGATAACTTTAATTGGTCCTATATAGTTCCTAATAAGACTCATAGAAATCAAAATTATCATCAAAATGATTTACTAACAGTTATATATATATATACCAAAACAAAAAAAATAAAATAAAAAATAAATAGATTTTTTCTTTTTATAGGGCACTTTTTTAGGGTGTAGTTTTGGACGAAAATATTCAAAAAAGTTACAATGGCAAAAAATATGGTCATTGAAGGTGTAACCAGAGTGGCAACAACGAAAGTTATGACAGCAGAATCTATATACTCTAATTTTTAACCTGATTTTGACGCTCCTGTCGAATTTACAACAGTATAATATAATAACATACAAAAAAACATGAAAGTATGGTGATAGTAAATGCGTGAAGAGAAGTGCCTTCAGAAAAAACTTGCAGATGTAAAGTAAACGATAGAAGAGTCTGCAGTTACGGTAGTTTCATGATTGCCGACGTAAATAGACGACTTTCATATCGCGCCTCCATATTGGATTTCAGCTGAAAAGGGGTCAAACAAAGAAATGCATAGACGTCAAGTTGGTCAATCCAAAATGCGTGAGAAAAACCTGATCCCTGAGCGCTGTAAGAGTTGACTGCGCAGAAAATTTTAAGATCGCGCGGTCAAATTTTGCAGACCGCGCGGGCGGTCGAAATTTCCTGATTTCCCGATTTCCCTGATTTTTTTCCGAAAAGAATTCCCTGATTTCCCTGATTTTTTCCGAAAAGGTTTCCCAATTTCCCCAATTTCATAAATGCGAAAACAAGATTCGGATTTCCCCGATATGGGAAAATTGGAGGGTGGATGGCGGGTTTATTGGTATATGTTGGGCGGTTTTTGAGGGCTCGCCATCAGCGTTCGGTAAATTTCCAAAATAACGAAAATACGGGAGAAATGCGGGAGAAAAATGAATGCGGGAGAAATCTTGAAAATGCGGGAGTCTCCCGCTCAAAGGTCTCTATTCAAAGGGCTGAGAAGGAAACAGATCTGACATAAAAAAAGTAGTGGTATCACAAACTGAAACTGTACTGTAAACAAGATTGGCAAAACAAGGCTTTGTCTCACCTCGCCATACTTGTTTACAGCTGAGTTTGTTTACATTTAATTTCGTTTTCCCAAGTTGCATTGCGCAACCGCAAAATCGTCTATCATCACGAGCCTAAAAGCTATAAAACCCCTGAAAAGAAAGGCCTATATAGGTACCTATAGTATATATACTTGTTAAAATTAGTTTTTTTAAATGATGCTTGATTCCAAAAACACTCAGTAGGACTGGAGATCTACAGTAAATTAAAAATTTCACAAAATCTTTGTTGCTACAATCAACAACAAGGTCAACAGCCGAATTATTTTACCAACCCGCCGATAATATTGAGAAAGCTTGTTAAGCTGCATAACATGGGTAGAAATACACAACTTAGGAGCATTTTTGGGGTGTTATTAAGAGTTTACATATAAAAAATCTGGAGTCAGAGCAGGTGTGAGGTGTGCGAGATATAAACTTTCAACATTCAACCCAACAGCCACGACACAGAAACTATACATTAACAACACAGTAGACAACAATATAGGCGACATATGAAATGAAAATAATTATCAACATATCTAACCTTCAGCAGGTAGCAATATACCTTCTGTAAAAAAAGAATCTTGAGGTTGTTGTTGTAGAGGTTTGGCAAAACTTATTACTTTCGATTTTGAGGCTTTCTGCACTGTCTGTGTGCCGGAATAATACATAGCCGTTTTGCCCGTTTGTTTCTCTTTCGGAAAATCGGAATATCGGAATTCACGCATTAAATCACGAAAAGTTTCGGCGCTACACACAAACTTCGGTCGAAATTCTGACCGAAGCTTCGGTTAATTCGCCGAAATTTTGGCCTTTGACCGACTGTTTGTCAAGCCGAAAGTTTTAGAAAGTTGTTTTTTCTTTCTAATTTGCTGTACACACTTTTTTCACTATCGGATTTATGGTAAATTATTTTATTTTTACTGGTTTCTGGTGGAAAACTGAAAAGGTTTTTAGTTCATAAAAACACCAGATTAAGACTTTTATTCTTTATCATGGTGACCACTCAAGAAAAATAAATTCCAGGGCATTCCAGGACTTTCCAGGACATTTTAAAACAAAATCCAGGACATTCCATCATATCCAGGATAAAATTGAAAAAAGAGAACATTTCAGGACATTCCAGGACCAAAATTTGAAGCTGAGTATTGCCTTTAAAAACAGCAACAAAAAAGTTTAAAATCGAAAAAAAAAAAAAAATGAATTAATCGGTCTTTTCTTAAAAAATGCAGCTCTATAATTTTCTAATTATCTTGAAAATTCCAGTACATTCAATGACTTTCCAGAACAAAAACTAAATTCCAGGACATTACAGGACTGTGGTCACGCCGTGCTTATTTCGGTGAAATTCTAAATGATGGTTAATGACTTCTCCGACGAACCGATTTTTCCCCAAAACCCTTGTTTCAGAGTTTTTTGACAGACTTATTGATTCAGTCTGTTGTTTTTTCTTACCTGTTACTTATTTTACGTTTTAAGTTCACTTGATCTCCCTTTTTTCATCAAAATTCTTTTTTTTGCATTGAAGATTTGTCCAAAATACTTGACCGAAAGTTTTTCCACCGAAACATTATCCGCCGAAACTTTTCGTGATTAATGTAATGTACACACGCACCACCACCCTCCCGTAGCCTAAACCAATCCTTTCCAACCCGCACACGGTAAAGACGCTATTCCCGTGCGACGGAAGATTCTGGTACAGGATACCGTAGCCTATACTTGTGAAAAGAATGTTCTAGTTAAATCCCTTACGATTAAGCACATTTGATATAAAAATAACCCAGATTATAAAGATAAGTTAGACTAGAGCAGAAGGAATGTAATAAAAGGCGTACCTCTGTACAGCCAAGGATGATGTGGTAAACAAGTGTAGGGTGCTTTAAACTTCACCATTTGTGATTGTCTTGAATGTTTTCGTTTACGATCTGGAGTAATCATCTTTATTATCTTCTTTTGTAAATAAAACTCTTTCAACCTAACCTAACCCAACAGCAATCCTAATGTTAAACTTTGTGCCTCATGACCGAGTGAAGTGTTTTATCTCTATTTTTATCCCAAGAAAGTAAGTATAGTATATCATTGTAACAATTCATTCTTTTCTATTTCTACCCACGACATCCTTATACTATTCCTTACAAAAAGGATTACAAAATAGTTTCACAGTCGCCAAGCTTTTTCTTACAGATTCTTTTGTTGAGCGGGACAGCGTGAAACAACCAGGCATATATAAATATATTGTTTTTTTTCTTTGTGTTTCCAAATTAAGGAAAATTACCCATTTATTAATATTGGCAATGAATGAAACTTTGTTTAAAATTTCTTTCATAATTTTAGAGGCTTTCTTTATAAGAAAGATTGGTCCCTCCTGAAAGGAAAATCCCCCTTCCTTATAATAATAAATATTGTGTTTTTTCTACTTTTTTCTAAAAATCCTAAATTTTTGAATCTAAATGCGAGGACCTTAAACAAATTTAGGCTTCAAACGCAGGACATTTTCAAACAAATCCCCAAGCTTTACAAAAACGGCTAAAAAATTTTTATTAAAATTATTAAACAAAAATTAATTTTTAAATAACTTTACAAAAAAAAGTAAACTTTACGACTCGTATAGGGGGCATTCAAAAAGTACGTTCGTTCGAAAGGGGGGAAGGGGGGTCAGAGTAAAAGCGAACACCCATTGTTATGTGACGTCATTTATATTGTTTAGAAGCGAACAGGGGGAGGGGG
>JAYRBV010015291.1:0-12721 GCA_036023255.1 Mitrocomella polydiademata
GTTCTAGGCTACCAGTAAGGCTATCGGGCTATTGCACTGTTAATTTCATTGGACTAGTTTTAATCTAAGTACATTAATAAGCAGCAAAGCAGTTAAGCTTTTTGCGCTGAGGTTCGCAGCGTCCCGCTGTTTTATTATATATTATAGATTCGTTTAGAATAAAAAAAGTGGGGCTTCTCGTAAGGCATTTTCCTTGTAGACGAACTTAAAGTAGTAGATCAATTTGGAGACTAAAAGACATAGATTTTTCCAGCTTCACATTATACTGATTTACTGGTTGACACCCTCTACTATATCCAGTCAAATGCACAGTCGTTACACACAATATGCCAAATTTCCCCCCGTTTTCAACACTAATCTTTACATACTCATACTATACTAACTATGTTATTAGCGTTTTAGTTAGTATTTTGAAATGGCCGGTTATATTAAATGCATGTCCACAGATGATCACCAGGCAAAGTCATTTTTTATTAAAGCGGCTTCTTAGACGGTTGCGTGGGTCACATTCTCGAACATGATGATTGGAGAGAATTTTTACACACCTGTATTAATGTCCCAGTCGATAACCCAAAACCCAATGGAATGAAACGATTTTACAGATCCTATACTTTAGATGGAAAACGACACTAATTTATTAAAAATAACCCACTGTAATGACCATTAAAAATTATTGGCTCAAATAAACTAAATCTGAATCTAGGGTGGTACTATATTTTCCACTTATGGGTCAAAAATTGGCCGGTTGGATATACTTTTCACTTAGTTTCCACTAGGGGTGAATCTGGCTGAGGTGGATCTGACTAAAGCTAAGACACAAGAGTGTATTGTTCAATGAAATAATTTTTACGGTGTATAAACATTTTTATATCTCTCCCTTTTTTATAGAAGGATTTGCAGCTAGACGACGTAGACGAAGGATTGTAGAAGATGAGGAAGAGGTATAAATAATAAAAATAATATTGAAGCCATCGTGAAAGTGATTTTTAAGGAAAGAATTCCGCTGTAATTAATTTGATTTTTTAAGAATATTCTCTGCTAAGGCATTTTTTCTCTATTTTATTTAAATTCCTCTCCAAAAATAAAATATTTGTTCCCTTAAAAGGTAAACCTTTTATCAAGGGTAAATTTGTGTGAAATTACGTAATATCAATTAGCATAAAATTATTTATTTATATGCTTATCAAAATTGTTGGTGCTTTTACAATCACAGTCATTGAGTTATTTAAATTTAAGGATCATTTTTGTCGATCTGGTTCAAAGAGTCTTGGTACTAGGCTGCTTAAATCGACAATATTCGTCATCCCTTGACGATATTGATCTAAAGAGACATTAAGATTTAAGGGCTACACAACGATAAATCCTTACGATAAAAATGTCAATGATGAAGCTACTTAACCCAAAAAATAGAGCTTTCGATTCCTTTTGGAGTTCGTGAAAAATTTTCCAAAACTCAAAGAACATTCTAGTTAAAGTTATCATATTCTGCGGAATGGTTTTCGAGAAGGTCTGCGAGTAGAATCTGTTAAGGGTTCCGTTTGTGTCGGAGTAGAAGAATATGTAAGTTTCGCACTAATAAATAATGCTTTATGAATCTTGCTAAGCTTTGTGGTCAGATATTAGCAATAGACTAACAGACTAATGAAATTAAAATATTTAAGATCTATTATCTTGATAAAATTCTTGCTCTATTGAAAACCTTAGAATCAGCATAGTCACTTTTTGTTTTTTCATGTAAAGATTGACAGATTGACAAGTTGGGAACTTTTCGAGTTGATTTCCTTTAAATTCATAAGGCGCTTGTCAAAAATTTGTTTTTAAGTAAGGAGGTGTTGCTCCTACTGTAGGAAGATGTTTATCTAATGTGTATCAAAATGGGGCTTTTCTATATCTTTCGCACTGTATCTCTTCAGCAGGAGAAAAAATGTCCGGAAAAAGTGTCCGCTATAATATCCATCCTTTCTTGATGATTTATTTGTAAAAAAATTCATAAAATTACTATGAAGCAAGTATCATTGGGCACTAATAAATACCAGTACAGTCGGAAAATTGGATAGAGAAAATTATTTGTACTAAATGTTGTTAAACCAAACGAAGGGAACATATATTTCTATGATACTATACAACATCCCTTTGTCTCGAAATCGAATGAGGTGAAAACATTTTCCACAAAATCTATTGTCTGTTTGTACCAAGAACCACTAACTCAATCATGGTGGTGGAGAGGAGAGCCTGTTTGGCTAGAGCCGTTGTATTTCTTGTCTACGCAACATCCCACCTTGCTCTGCTTCGCTTTTTAAGCGAATTGCCGCTGCGGTGGCCTGTAGGCAATATTCTGTTTTCTCGTATTCTATCCCCCCGAAAAACTGGGGGACTGAGTGCGCATGCGTATATATTTGTAAACAAAACACCATGCGGAACATCCGCTAATCCGAGATTTAGATTTGTAGTTTCCAGTCTACTTGCACATAAGAAAGCAATAGTATTGCCTACAGACTACCGTAGCGGCAATTCGCTTAAAACGAAGCAGAGCAAGGTGGGATGTTTCGCAGACAATCATGGTATTTCCCACTTCCAAAATATGGCCGACATATTTTCACCATGGGTTTTTTTCATTTTGATAGCAGTAATAGTAGTAGCAGTAGTAGGTGGATTTGACTAAAGTATGGATACAGGGGTTTCACGAAGGGCCAAAGAATAACGTGTGTTAGCTAATGAAATTATAAAGACTAACGAGGTTTAAAATGTGAAGCGAGGATAAATGTTCTTCAAATAATCCACAAACAAATTTGATTTATCACCGATTATACTTGTGTAAATTTCACAAAAGAACAGAGAAATTCGGTGGTATTTGTTTCCTTTAAACTGGTTCCAGAAAAAAAACAATATCAGATCATTTCTTGTTTAGATGTTAGTCAGATCCCCCTTGCCTCCTTTAAATCTCACATCCCTACCCCTCTTTCCTACCACTCAACACGACGCTGCTTTAAATGTTTTTTTTAGAAATTACCAAGTATAATATTTACAGATCCTTTTGTCAGTTAATAAAGTATAGATAAATTCCAATCGTACATAGGGGTTTTGTAATCGTTTTTCAGATATTCTGTCTGGATACATATATAACACTTTAAAACTACTTCAAAAAAAAGTTAAAAATAACGTTTCAGGTCACCAGTCTAAAAGTAACTTTTTGATGTCTTTTAAGACAAATGGTTTCAACTAATCCCCCTTTTAGACCAACCTAACAAAAAAAAAGCTATCTCGCATCTACCTCCCCCCTAATTCTTCTAAACTAAAGGCTTAGAGCAATTGCCAAGTCAACCAGCAAGATTACTCACTGTACAAACACTGTGTGTGCTGTTATAGGCAAGATTCGAAAAATAAAACCAGGTCTGACAAAACCTATCATTTACAAATATCCAATTAGGAAATATCTGTAATTAATGATAATTTGTACTGAAGGGAACCACTCCACATCTATTTCGCAGTCACCCCTATTATTTTGATAAATATGACAGATCTGTTGAAAAGATTTCCGGAATTTGCTGACCTCCTATCAATGATGAGGTAAATGAAAGTAATGTTGAGATTTAGTTGTATTTCTCTTCTTTCTACACTTCAAGTATTTTTCATCCGATATTTTGGAGTCCTTTTTGTTCTTTAAAACCGTGTTAACCACACAACTATTCATGTACACTCTTAAAATATTTAGTGCTTCATTTAGCATATACCAAGAGAACTTAAAGTCGAACAGTCGCTGATAAGAATTTTTTTTTTTTTAGCCCCCTTTTTTAAATTTTCGTAATCTATGACAAGATCTATAATAATGAAATTATGACCATAACACTTATCTTCCTATATCATGTACAAGTTATATATAAATAAACACTTTACCATCATTGAATTCTAATAAAAAAACCTCAAAAATTACTCACTAACGTAAAATAACACCAAACTTCATGAAATTAACGATATGGCAAAACAAAAAAAACCTCAAATTTTGTGTTTATGACGTCAGAGGGTTCTTTTGATTCATATACAAAATAAAGTGACTATAATCTAATTTACTATCTATCACCCAAAACTTTCTATAATGCAGGATTTGGCTCCAACCTTTTAACCCTATTTGACCTGCGTGAACACTTCACTACTAAATTCATATTTTTTGATGTAAGTGTTACGCAAGGAAAGTAGAATCCCCCTGCTTGATAACAAATCATAAGTATTTAATAAGAAGGAAGCTTTATTGGATAATCATAATGTATTAAAGAAAATCCTTACAGTTGTCAACTGATTCCTCACAAGGGAAATCCATCGGTAAAATATTTACTAACTTTTTGAAAATATTTGAAGGAGGAGTTTTCTCGACACACCCTGTATGTATGTACATAAAAGCAGCATTATTACAAATTAAGTGGAAAATGAACCCTCAAATAAACTCCCAAATCTCCTTACAGACTGTGACAATTGTTACGCAATTATTTTGAGTAATCGCATCATTACCTCTTATCATTATCTTTTAATCCTCCGGGGAGACTTTCATGAGTTTAATACCAAACTAAATGTATTGTGTCTATCGATACCGATAATGGATAAAAGTTCCGCAACCGATATTGGACAAATTAATCATAACAATGGGTAGGGGCTTTTACGCTGTGTATTTGTAGCAAAATAATACAATTCTATATCCTCTTTAACAGTTCTTGTATTTGGCCAAATATAGTCTGACCTTTTACTTTAATTCGTTATATCTACACGATTAAAAAGCTGTACTTTGTAGCCGTGCTGTACAAAATTTAAAGAAATCTTCTGATTTGCTTCCTCAATCCTATAGGTGCATTATTTTGTTAGCGCGAAACTCTGCCAGACGGAAGCCTGGAAGCTAAAGCTATGCGATGGAGAGCTGATTTTGTTATTCTATAAACAACGGACCAGATTGAAAATTAATTGCGGAAAAGTGAGCTCTGGAACTAGGCTTGCATATATATATTTCACTTTCTTGAATATATTTCGCTTTGTTGCATATTATATTTGATTGTTGCATATATATTTTGATTGTTGAACATATATATTCCTAGTGTTGAATATTGCTACCAATACTCAACCATATCAGACTAGAACAAGCAGAAAGTGTTCTTGTACAAGTAGATATATGTTTCGCTTCTGTGGTTTTTCGTTTGGTTTGATGATATCACGCAACTGTTATGTGAAGTCATTAATGTATTACTGTTCACATTGTTGTGAGAGTTATAAAGTGATTGTAGAAGAAAGAAGTAGACATATTGATTCAGTTCAAACGGTTCATGGTCAACACTTGAATATAGACTATTGCTGCGCGTCGACATGGCTCCTCCGAGTTGCGACGCAGATGAAATATTTACCAAGCCTTGTCCTCATCATGAGAAGAAATGTATTAAGTGCGGAGAGGCTTTTACGCAAGAAAAAGAGCGAGTTGAAACGGGAGCAGATCGCAGGCGTAAACTGTCGTCGGGAACATTTTATGGGACGTTTATGAAGAGTATCGATGAAATTGGCGAGGAGAAAGAACCGATCGCCGATGATTCAGACTTGAACGAGAATTGGTCTAGCCAAGAGTCTGAGAACAGATGCACTTATCTGGTGAAATATTCAGTCAACGGCGTTTTCAAAGGTCAAACTAGATTTAGTTACGATTTTGACGAGAAGACGCCAAGCCTTTCGACAAGGTCTTCAGGTAACAGTGTATCATCGTTTGATCAAGATGATGAAAGCGAGGCTGATGATTTGTTTCTTGAACAAGAAGAAGTAGTGAATGAAACAGAACAACCAGGAGAAAACAGAGTAGTAATAGAGGGTAAACAAAGCGAAATTCAAGAAAACGATCTCGAAAATAATGAGAACAAAACGAAAGAGTTAAAACCAGAAGAAGAAAATGTCGAAACAGAAAAACAGTCGAAAATGGAAGATGAAATTAAAAAAGCAAATAGTCAGACATTAGAGAAACGACGGAATTTTTCTATAAAGAAACAAAATTCGCTGAATGAATATCGATCAACTGGGGCAAGAGCGTCGTCAAGAATGCAAAAAAAGTTATCATTATTTACGGAGCAACCAACGGTATAAATATTTTGTCCATTTCTATTCATTTCTTGATGCTTGGTGACGCTCTTATTCATTATTGGGGTTTTGAACACGGTGGCGTTAATTCCTTAGGATTTTCATGCTGTGCTTTATCGTGTTCTTTGGTGTCAACTCCATGGGTCTATCCGCTGTATAATCGTACATTCTCGGTTGTCCATATTCAATTGGGTCGCTAGAAACGTTGTGTTCAATTTTCTTTCAAATTTTAAAATTATTTTCAAAGGGTGAAACTTTTTCTTTCTTTACATGTGAGAAAGGAACGAAAAGTATATATTTTTCTTCGTGTGTAGCTGTGAAGTTGATTTGATAACTATTCTATGTATGATTTTATCTATTTTTGAATGTGTAGTCAGCAGGCCTGGTAGTCAGTAGGTACATTGCTTAGTAGTGAAGTTGATTCGATAAATATTCTATGCATGATTTTATCTATTTTTGAATGTGTAGTCAGCAGGCCTGGTAGTCAGTAGGTACATTGCTTAGTAGTGAAGTTGGTTCGATAAATATTCTATGCACGATTTTATCTATTTTTGAATGTGTAGTCAGCAGGCCTGGTAGTCAGTAGGTACATTGCTTGGTAGTGAAGTTGATTCGATAACTATTCTATGCATGATTTTATCTATTTTTGAATGTGTAGTCAGTAGGTACATTGCTTAGTAGTGGTGTATTACATGTAAGCCATGGCCTTTCGGTTCTTTTAGGAAGGGTTAGCAGCCTTTCTACTGACACTGTACGACGTGTCCACATAAGCGAATTGGTCAGATAACAGATTCGTTCTTTAATGAAGACCAGTTTTTCAGATTTGATTTTCAGTTATCGAGTAAATTGACAGATACGGGATTTGAATGACTTGATCTGGATCATCGGAATACTAAACTATGCGTCTCTGGTTAGCCAGAGTTTTTACAAGGTTTATGATTGGATTGGCTTTCTGAATACAAACAATAGAGTCTTTTTCGTCTATTTCTAACTTTCTGAAGAAAGGTAAACTTATATAAGTTTCATCAGCCGATGAAAAATCTCGTACAAAACTCCAAGGTAAACTAGCTAAACTGCAGTGCAACCCAAGAAACATGTCCTTCTTTATTCCATTCAAAACCGTTAAAATAATATTATTTCAATAAATACAGAGTAAAAATGAACCAGTGTTAACAAAACGATTTCGTTTCACCATGGTTTGGCAAGGTCAGGGAAAGGTTCTCTAGGACGCACTGGATATAGAAAAAAAGTCAAGAATATAACTGTGAAAATCTTGATTTTTTATAGGACATCGCCGTGACAACCACCACGCCCATTAAGAATGGACTCGGATGTAAGTATTTTATCTTATCACTTTGTTCCAAATTTATTCAACTCCTAAAGAATTAGTAGCCTGTGTACCAGACCGCCGTACGGCACGGTACAGACTATGAATTAGAACTGTATGAAGAGCTTGAAAGCTTGAAAACTTAAAACAACAAAATTCTTAAGCTGAAAACTAGACTATTCCATAGTCCGTTACCGAGCGATTTCTTTTTATTTGTCTCCGTGGCGGGCTCCGTGATTCCGCGCGGGCATTATTGTTTTGATGTTGTGGTTATTGTAAGTAAAGACTCTCAGTATAAAATAGTCTAGCTGAATTCTCTCGAGTACAGACTTGATATTTTTAAATTTAAAGTGTTTAAGAAAATAACTAAGTTACCAAAGGAGAAAATAAAATAAAATCGATAAATATAAAAAAAATCTCGTGTACCCCTCACAGACAGTTGACAGTTATAATAACTCATTCAAGGACTATCTCACTTATATTAAATGTGGCCACGAAGACATTCTGTACATTATCAACAATCTTTATAGCGCGTCAATCAAGCTCAGAAATAGATGAGAAGAAAGAGCAAATTAATCAACAAGGAATGATTTTTAGTGCATTACCTGAGGCTAAAAGAAGTAAGTCCAAATCAATTTTCAATTTTATAACATCCTTGGGAAGAAATACATTAAAAATATTAATATTATGACTGGTATACATTTATTCTCAAATAAAGTAATTTCATGCTGACTCAACCGAGAATTCTTTTTGATATTTTCTGAAAGTATTTCGTAAATTTCTTTCAACGAATTATTTAAAATCCAAGCAATCCACAAAATCAAATCCTTGCAAAACTTACGAATGAACGACTCATTTGTTTATTTAGAGCAAATCCAACAGCAACTACTGGATGGAATGGTCAAATATGCCGAACAAAAATATGGCCGTAAGAAACCTGATAGAGCAAGCGATGAGGATCAGAAACGATCTCCGATGGAGGATTATGATATGTACCTGCGATCTTTAAACATTAAAGTCAAATCAACAAGTGACAAAGTAGCAGTGATTATGAAACAAAAAAGAGTATGTGAACAATTTGTACTACTGTATTTTCAGGACATTAACTTTTTGCAGATTGAATCTATCGTCAGAACATTTTATGACATAAAGATTCAAGTGCCGCTGCCATTTGATTCTGCGATCTTAATTTTACCAAAAATGGAATAAAAGAAACTGAAATTATTTGTTGTAAAGTCATTCTGGAAAGGGTAAATAAAGTAAAACATAAAGACATTTTTTTTAGTTGTTAAAAAATCTAATTTATGCTGATGTAGCATTTTATTTTATACGCTGTATTTCCAACACACGATTTCAGGATATCGAGGCCAAACTAACAGAGGCAGAGAAAGAGCAAAATGTTCACCAAAACAAATACAACAAAGCCGAGGAAGAGAAAAAGAACGCGATCAATGAAAACAGAGCTCCCGTATTACCTAAAGATTTTATCGTTCCACAACGGGTAAGACTCGCAAACCAACTTGTTTAGTTCTGGCAATTAACCGTATTAGAGTACTTTGGAAAATAGAAAAGGAACATCACTAAATATCATATTTTTCTTTTTTTTATGTCTTCACGAAATCAGGTGAAAAGCAGGGTAAGAGAGTCTAATTAATTTTTTAGATAAATTTTAAATAATGTAATGCCCATCACGAAGGGTGCGTACTATCTGAAAAATTGATCCCCGTATAAACCTTGTTATTTTTGTACATATCAAACAAAATCATTGTCCTCATCGTGAATTTTGTAAAGAGTTAAAACAGTAATAATTAATGAAACTTTAATGTTTCATTTCATCTGCAAATTTCACACAACAAGTGGTTACCACACCACCTATTCATGGACACCTTGTAGAACCTATCGTATAAACAAATCTATTATTCTCTTTGTAATCTCTTTCTAATCATGTATCATGTTTTGTTTCTAGGGAAAAGCATCAGGTGGACTTGGTGCCATCGTAATGAAGGCTTCGTCTCAGAATTGGGAAGATAAATTTAATGCAAAAAGGTCGAAGAAAAATGCTGATGTAAGCTTTTTATTTCTCTACGCCGTGCTACCGAGTCCCCCAAAGAAAATT
This sequence comes from Mitrocomella polydiademata, assembly GCA_036023255.1. NCBI lineage: Eukaryota > Metazoa > Cnidaria > Hydrozoa > Leptothecata > Mitrocomidae > Mitrocomella > Mitrocomella polydiademata. Next base: position 9,540 of record JAYRBV010015291.1, read on the forward strand.
GTACCCAAATGTAAACACAGCATTTCAGTAACAATACAGTTACAGTTTAAATGACGCATCCGTGGCCAAGTGGTTAAGGTGCTGAGCGTTCGGGGTGAAAATTGCTAATCACTGCTAATTCTATATAAGGCTCCTTTGTACATGTTTGGGTTGCCGATTTCTGAGATCTCTGTTTGCTTCTAAACAATAGAAATGACGTCACATAACAATGGGTATCTTCGCTTTTACTCTGACGACCCTCCCCCCTTTCGGATGAACGTACTCTTTGAATGCCCCCTATGTTATATTTATTTACTTTTCTTCAGACACCTGAATGGATTTCCAAACAGAAAAAAACGGCCAAAACATCGGCCCTTTTGAACGTTGGTCGGAATAAGATGAAAGAGAAAAAACCGGATACCAATAAATTACCAATCGCAACACTCAATAAAACTGCTGCAAATAAACCAAAACGGAAGAACAATGAAGAAGAAACAAATGGAAATGAGAACAAAGACGATTTGAAGAAAAATAAAACATCGGAACACGGTAATAATATCCCCTCAAAAAACAATGTAAAGTTTTTATTAAATCAATTATGACCCTGTACGAATGACCGCATTAACTTAAAAGCAATGCAAGCTTGAAGTAGCCCTTTCCAAGCTGGGTAGAGGATTTCCTTCACATCAAATTTTCTATGACGTCATCACCATCTAAGTTTTCGGCAATCTGTTTCATGAATTGTACCTACAAACAACAAAAGACTAACATTTGGTTCCAACATACATACAATGAACGTTCGTGAACGATTGGCAGCGCAACTCGAATAGAAATTGAGGGGGATAAATGAGAAAATTATGTTTAAAAATATCTGATATATACAGGGTGACCACTCAAATTTGAAAATTAAATTCCAGGACAATTTAGACATTTTTCCAGGACTTTTTATTTGGGGAAATCAACTTGTCAACTCAAACACAAGGAACAATTTTCGATGCTGACGTCGACTGTTAGTTTTAGACAAAGCGCCATGGCTTTTCTTTAATTGTTATTTTTCCAGGATTAAAACAAATTCCAGGACTAGTGGCTAGCTACCCTGTATAATAAGAATTTCTAGGCGGGAAAAACCGTTTTGTTATTAATACTCAGATTATTAACAAGGTTTAAAATTGATTAGTTTAACACAGGGTTCGAGTGATTCGTGGGCACTCTGTATTTATGTGAGACTTTGAAAAGTTACATTAATCTTTTCCATGATAGAAGGATCAGTGGTTAAGGAGACACCCATACAAGAAACAATCGAATCATCGGAAGGAGAAAGTGAAGAAGAAGAAGATCAAACGTCATTTAGAAGCAGGAGAAGAAACCGAATACAAAAATCTGACGATGAAGAATTTGATATCTAAAAATTTTAATATCTTTTTCATGTAAATAGTTTGAATTACCATATAATAATACTCACAAAATATTTTGATAACTATTTGAGTGTTACTGTATATTATTAAGTAGTTTCATTATAGAAGAATATCAGTTCATTTAGTTTATTTCTAACGATACCTAAAACCTTTAGTTGTTGGCTATTTTTTCAAGTCTCAAAGTGAACTTTAAATAAATCACCGTTTTTGGTTATTGTTATCTTTATAGACGGGTTGCGCGTGACGTCATTTGCTTATTTCAAAGCGAAAATAGCCTGGAAACGATGGTCCAAAGATATCACAATTGGAGAAGATTCTGATGCTCCGTTAAAGAAGTAAGGCGAAAAACACTCGCCTCTTCACGTTTTTCACGCATGCGCACAAAAATGCCTCAAAAAATGTTAACATTCCATCCAGTCTATATATCTAAAACTCATAGGCTTGCTTGTCTTTTGAAAGTGGTGTTTTAAAGGTAATCAAATTAAAAAAAAAAACTGACCAATTACCTCTTTCAAAGGATAAAACCATTTTGACAAAAAATTCGTCATGTTAATTTGTTTATACTGTGTGTGATTCAGAAAGACTGCTTCCCTAAATAAATAAATATAACGGCTTATAACGACAACTTCCTCATAACTTTTGGTAAACATATCGCATCGAAGCGAATGTTGCAGTACCAGAAAGAGAATATTTAAAGGGCTTTCCAAATTTATAGAATTCTTTTAAAAATATTAAATTTCGAAGAAGTTAAAACGGATCTGAATGATTTTTTGATGACAAGCGATTTTAATGATCAGCTGTTTATTTTTAAGATTGTAGTCTTTCTGAGGTATATGGTTAAGTATTTGTATGTGATGTTTAATGGGCATGACATACTTTAAGGGGATTAAATTTCGCGGTTCGGCCTATCCGCGAAATTTAAATATTTCACGGATGGTCCAAAATGTAATTTTTCGCGGAGATTTATTTTGATCGGTCTGTTCAAGCATCTTTTAAAGGGGGATTGAGGGAAAAACTACCCCCCTAATTTTTTGCTTCTATCGATTCATTTTATAAATCTAGAACGTTTCCGAAAGTTTCAGCGAATTTGGTAAAGTTTTCATCAGGTTACATACAGGGTTTAAAAGTTTCCAAAATGTCAACATTGATGACGTCACATATTCCCAACTTTGATTTTTGCGTGCAAAATGTTATCGGTGTGTAAGCCGTGTTGTTACGGTGTTGTTTTTCGGCATGATTCACATGACTCACTATCACTCTTTTCTTCTCAAAAGATACACATAAAATTTTTGAAATTTTATCTCCCACACGGATACCATTTTGAAATGCACACGTACGGACAGACAGAATAGTGCTTTTACTAAGATATATTATATAGATAATACATGATGACGTCACGATTTTGGTCACGTGACTTTACAAAACTGTTAATTTTGAGCTATCTAACCTAAGCATTTTTGGAAATTTATATATAAATATTTGTGTTCAGAACAACAAAACGATCATTTTAAGCTAAAGTTGTTTCCCTCAATTTCCCTTTGGGGGATTACCCCCTTTATTTTTAAATAGCCTGGGCGATGAAAAAAATGCCTCCATGAGATGGAGTAAGGTTAAAAAACCCGCAAGAAAAAAAAAATTCAATTTGGTTGGGAAACTGACAAAAAACCCTATTTTGGCCAAAAACAGACTTTACGCCGGTTAAGAAATCTCTAAATCTCTTTGAACAATCACTTTCAAATTTTCAACAATGATTCTACAAAGGTAATAGAATGCCATAAACCTAAAAAA
>JAYRBV010015302.1:0-12717 GCA_036023255.1 Mitrocomella polydiademata
TTATTAATAAAATTTCGGGCGCGGGCAAAAAAACCCCCCCCCCCCCCCCCGAGTAAAATAGGGTTAATAAATAACTCGGGAAATTATGCAAAAATAAAATCCCGAGTTATTAACTCGGTTGAAAATGCAAAATAAAAATTCTCGAGTTAATAACTCGGTTGAATATACAAAAGAAAAATTCTCGAGTTAATAACTCGGAAAATTATGCAAAAATCCCGAGTTATTAACTCGAGATAGAAATAATCCAGAAAAGTTGTTCTTTATATTGCTTTTATTAAAACTCCTTCCTTTGCCTTCATTTCCTCCGTAGCAAATCATACAGTTCAACCGCAATACTCACTTTTCACTTCTTTATCTTTATTTCGTCTTTATTCAACGCGGGGTAGGCTGCTATACTGAGTTGACTTTTCACTTCTTTATCTTTATTTCGTCTTTATTCAACTCGGGGTAGGCTGCTAAACTTTTCAACAACTCATTACCTCATCTTTTAGAATCATCGATCCGGATCCGGCGATCCGCGTTTTACTACACCCCGATGAATAAACGAGACAAGCCATTATTTCTAAAAGTGAATCCAGTGAACCTTCTCTATTGTCCTTTATAGTAGAAAAGTGAAACAAAATGACAACTGCGAATGTCAATCGATTTCAATAGAGTGGTGTATATCCAGGCGTTATACATTCATAATAGAACAGAAAATCATCATGTACTTTCAACAATTAGCTTCTTAGAAAAGTTTGATATTCAACGAACTAATTAATTAGGTATAAATTCTAATATTTCTTGACTGAAAGGAAACATTAAAGAAATAGTTTGTCTTATATTTAACAGAGCTAATTTTCCGTTTTGGATGCAACAGCAATTTCCGGGCATATTCGCAGAAAATGAGAATTTTTTTACCGATTTTAGGTAATTGCCGATTATATAACTCATATTGTTGTTAGTATTTTACTTCCTTCCGCTAGTAGCATATTAACTAGAGATGTTTTGAAATTTATGTTAAACAAGTTTTAGTCAAACGTGAAAGCTACACTGGATAGGCGGCAATGAATATCAAAATAACTTTACTAATTTTGCTACATGTTTATGGCGTCTTATCTGTTGTTTGCCCAGCTGGTCAGTTCTCTGGGTATAAGAAGTGTTCCATTTGTTTACCAGGTAATTATTGCCCTGGAGACGGCTATTGGCATTGGTGTGCACATGGAAGTTATGCAGTAGAGAGTGGGAGTACTTCCTGCCAAATATGTCCTGTAGGGCATAGCTGTTATTATAACTACAAACTACCAAACATTTGTGGTGCAGGAAGATATCAAAATCTTTCTGGCCAAAGATTTTGTAAATCATGCAACAAAGGCGAATACAATTTGAAACTTGGAGCAACGAAATGCGAAGTCTGTCCTATAGGGCATAGCTGTTATTATAACTACAAACTACCAAACATTTGTGGTGCAGGAAGATATCAAAATCTTTTTGGCCAAAGATATTGTAAATCATGCAACAAAGGAGAATACAATCTAAAACTTGGATCAACGAAATGCGAAGTCTGTCCCATCGGGCATAGCTGTTATTACAATTTTAAATCACCATTAAAATGTTCTCACGGACAGTATCAAGATCTCACAAGCCAAAGATATTGTAAATCATGCAATAATGGAGAGTACAATGTACAACTTGGAGCAACGAAATGCGAGGTTTGTCCCATCGGACATAGCTGTTATTACAATTTTAAATCACCATTAAAATGTTCTCACGGAAAGTTTCAAGATCTCACAAGCCAAAGATATTGTAAATCATGCAATAGTGGCGAATACAATGTACAGCTTGGAGCAACGAAATGCGAGGTTTGTCTTATCGGACACAGTTGCCGATATGTGTTTAAATTACCTGTAAAATGTCCTCAAGGATCTTATCAGAATCTTTCCGGCCAAACGTATTGTAAATCGTGCAACAGTGGTGAATACAATCTTAATCACACATCAACTACACAATGCGAGGTATGTCCTGTTGGAAACAAATGTTACTATACAGATAAATTTCCAGTGAAATGTCCTAAAGGATTCTACCAAAATCTTGCTAGCCAACGCGACTGTAATTTATGCAAAAGTGGGAAATACAATGTACAGCTTGGAGCAACAAAATGCGAGGTGTGTCCCATTGGAAACAGATGTTACTATACAGATAAATTTCCAGTGAAATGTCCTCAAGGATCCTACCAAAACCTTGTCAGCCAACGCGACTGTAAGTCATGCAACAGTGGGGAATACAATGTACAGCTTGGAGCAACAAAATGCGAGGTGTGTCCCATTGGTCACAGTTGCTATAGTTCAAAGAAGTTACCGGTGAAATGTCCAAAAGGATATTATCAAAATCTTCCAGGACAAACATTTTGTAATATTTTTCAGTAAATAATATTACAGGTATTTTGGTTAAAATTTACTAACCCTTTTTTTTTACAGTAAACCGACTTTTTATAAAATAAATATTCTGGCTTATGTAACAACATAATGTTTATCATCATGTTATATGTTTTAAGAATTTATACCTTTTAAGAATCTAAAAATTAAAAAAAAACACAAACGAAAATATAAATTGAACAAGAAAAGGGTAGTCCAAAGAGTATTTTTCTATTTTCCACGAATTTAAAATTATTCTTTACATAAATAATTTTTGTGCTAATAAGTTGGTGATGTCTAAAAACAACTTTGTGGAAAATATTTGTTAATGTCTTTTTTTGATGAGATTTGAACAAAATTTCGTTTTGTCGATAATCCCGGACATTTCCCCGACGGACATGGTGTGCATTCATCCTCCACATAAAGAATATTCCGCTTTTTACAAGAAACATTTTATATTCAATAAATTAGATATCGTATTAGCACGCAGATACTTTAATTAATTCAATTACAAATTCAATGTTCCTTTTATGTGAAGGAGTGCAAAGTTGGCCATTCTACATGAATTTGGCTAATTTTCTATGCAAAATGTTCAGTCGGGGAATTGTCCGGTTCGGGGAAATGTCTATGTCGTGGAATTGTCCGATCGGGGAAGTGTCCATCCATCATCGGGGAAATGTCCGGTCACGCCCATTTTCTTTTCAAAAATTCGAATAAAATAATCAGTCTTAAATTTCGCAGGAGTTTATTTTCGCGAGGTCCAAAAAAAACCCATATATTTGGGTTTTTATAAGTTCGCGAATAAAAATATATTTTGTTTGTTTAATTTTGTGTCCAAATTAATTGGGGTTTAGGAAAGACAAGACATTAAGGTGGAACACCCCCAGACGTTTTCAATTTTCATGTAGAAATGATATAATAAAAGTAATAAACTGTGAAATCGATAATTTTTAGACGGTTGTCGATTTCTTAGACGCCACAAGCGAACGAATTGTAAAATTGGATTAGTAGAGCAGTATTCAAGCTTGCGTTTATCGCTTGCGTTTGAGTAAGCGCCTTATAAGCGACTGGGCTACTGTATGGGACCGACCTATACTTTCGGTTCGAAGTGAATTTATTTGTCGGGAGGCTGTAAAGGGGCTTCTTTTGAGTTTTTGTTGACGTCAAACTTTAAATCGCGATTTTCTCAAGTTACTCTTTTTGGCTGTTTGCTTTCTCCTCCTGGCTAAAATGCAGCAAGATTGGAAACTGCTAGAGCCTTGAAATTTTGGTTATAATCTGTTCTTATGATGAGGTATCATAAGGCTTTCAGTTTCACCCGTGACCAATAAGCATTGCAAAATTGGCCTTTCATTTTTAATTTTTATTTTAACTCATGTCATGAGTGCTTCTATTCCAACTTTATTACACAGCATATCTTAACTCGTGATACCGATAGACCATCAGTAGGGCAACAAATCCCCCGATGCGGTATATTAGGTAGACTAAAAAAGTCCATGAAACAATGATCTTTTAGAAGCATATAGTCTACACCTATAAAGTCACAAATTAAAATACACTAGATCTCATGATTTTTTAGCTTCTTCGCCTATGAGAACCTTGATAAAAAAACGAGGATAAAAACATATTTGAATGAAGACAACTCCGTTTCATAATGAATGCAAATCAGACTAATGAAAACACGTCCCTCTTGTCTTTCTTAGAGGATAATGGAAATGCACCCCAAATAAAGTGCTTAGATTAGAATAATGCATTCAATTTCGAATTTGTAAAATTAAACTGCACGGAAAAGACAACACCATAGATTCAAAATTTTCCAGCCTGTACCAGAGAACGCCCGTGCGGTACGGATTTTATTCCTCCCCGCCGAGCGATGAACATACCGTTTATTTAGGGGTACCCAGGCTAAGAAAAGGTGAATCTATATTACACTAGGAAAAGAAAGTAAGTAATTCAAAATTTGATAATTCTTGGAAAAGTTTTTCACGTCAAAAACCTCGTTCACCCAAAAACATAGTATTAATTATTGAGAGCGTGGGCGATTTGGGATTGAGCGATCAAAAATAAAATCCTGATGAACGCGCGAGGACAAATTTATTAAGAGGGTGAAGCGTTTCAGGTAATGTTGTTGTGAATTCTGGGAATCGTTGGCTCACGACAGTCACAACAAATCCTAGCAACATTATTCCTGATGATGTGTTGATTTTTTTCTACAGCAGCTCTCTCTTTCCTCTTTATTTATTTGTTTGCGAGGGGGAACAGGGGAAGGGAATTTATCTTTTGGCTTCTAGATCCAAAAGAAACTTATCAAAGGTAAAGGAAATATCATCATAGAAGAATAGGAGAAAATAAAAGTATTCAATAATGTTTTAATATAGATAGTCAGATACAGTCAGATAGTATAAACAGTGAAGTTTCTTTCAATAACTTTATTTGCTGTCATCGGATACAAATCCTAATTTGAAATAAAATGTCTCGCGTTGCTATGTTGTTGCTATCTACTATGATATATGCACAAACATTCTTACACTGCAATGGTTTCTTTTAATAGCTTGTTTTTGAAACCATTGCAGTGTAAGAACGTTTTGTAAGAACTCATAGTGCCACGATTAACATCGATTTGACGTTAGAAATTTGGACCCCCTTTCCTTGCGTCAATGAGCCATTAGTCTGGTTGCTAGCTTTAGGGGGCATCGACAAACGATTTTCCTTTTTTTAACGGCCGATGGCCGTTAGGGTTGAGACCCCCTCCCCCCTCTCTTAACGGCCTCAAAAAAAAATAATCATAGAAGCAGCCTACTTTCTTCTTTCTTTCTTAAAAAACCATTGAAATGGATTCACCGGAGGCCAAATATCACAAAAATCTTTACTGGACAATCTGGTTTTACCAATATATACATGGGTTTCCAGGCCCAAATTGTGTTTTGATGACTACAAGCTTTTTAACTGCAACAACTTTAATATACGCTATTGGAGCTGGAATTAAATTAAAAAATTTATATTTTCAAAATTGAAATTTTTTTACTCCATGTGAAAGAGGATGAAAAACTGAAAAAAACAAACATATTATGATCATGGGTTTAAAATTTATATTTCTCAAGTTACTCATCAATATTACCATATATGTCATGACTTCAGAGCATTGTATCGAAACCTGCCATTTTGATATTTTTTGACACCCTGCCCCTGCCTGCAGTCAAATTTGACACCGCGAAACAGCGTATTTGTAAACAACAACGTGAAAAGACGACAACGGAGATACAAACATTGAAACGAAAGGCTTTCAAAAATGCTTAACGTCGGTGATATAGACCCCAACCCCCCTAACGTTGAATTGACGTTAAGTTTGACACTTTGAGTTTGGATGGTCCCCTAAGATAATGAACATTTTTTCCCTATCACAGACATGCGCACTTGAAACCTCGAAACTGTGTATTAGAAACCTTAAACACCCAGACTGGTTTTTGGAAAATTTGTGAGGTTTTTCACCATATTTCAGAATTTTTGCAAGAACTTAATTTCGCAAATTTGGGTAAATTTTATTTTTTATTTTTATTATTTGCGAAAATTAATCCCTTTAACACGTTCGCTGCCGACGCCTTTTTTAGCGATCGTTCCCAATTTTCCAGCGCTATTTTTGGTGGTCCCTTTCTCCTTGCCAAGGGCAGTTTTCAATACAGCGCAATTTTTGTCTTTGATGTTTATAAAAACTTTACGCCCCAGGTTTTCAATATCATAGCTGGTAAAAATTCAAGACAAATTATCTATGAGTGGAAAACAACAAAGATCACGTGATTCTAATAAGCCAATCAGACACAATTTAGACTGAGTTGACGCCCGCTTGATACAAGTATACTAGTTGGCAGCGGACGTGTTAAGGGTACCATGCCAAATCTTGGGGTAAAACTTTTTCAGCACTTTTATGTTCTTTAAAACTGAAAATAAATATATAAAAATATAAAAAAGTTCTTTTTTTCTTCCACATACTCAATTGATTTTAAATTTTTTTTTATCATTTCAGGAAAACTCATGATTTTGAAATGGAAAACTTACTTTGGTTATATTTCTTTGCATCATGTTGCTGTATATCATGTGGTTATGCTCAATTATCACATTCACCAGAGATGAATGAAGATTATATAACCTTACAAAAAGATCATAATAAAGAGACTGAAATAGATTTGACAGTAAAATACCATTTAAAAGAATACAATGAGTTTTACATTTATGGCCTGTATTCAGATTCATTTGGACATAGAACTTTGTTTTATCAGTACAGCTTAAGAGATTCTAGTACAACCGAACCTACAGATTTTCAAGGGGGTTCAATATCACTAACCATTTCAGTACCTAATGATTTGATGTATTACAATCATCAAAATGTTTCTTTTCCAACAAATTACTTTGTATCTGAAGTTCAAGTAAAAGCCAAGTTGGTGTTGTTGGATTTGTCAGATGGGCAGATAGTGGTGTCTGTGGATGCAGATTTAATGAATATTTCAATTCCTAGTCCATGGGAACGTGAACATTTACCGCTGTACTGTCTTAGTTGGGGATCAATAATAAATGGTATGGTTCAAAGTAAAAAGATACCAACGTGTAACACTTTATCGAGTAAGTAGAATCTTTATGTTGGAAGTAAATGCTTTATTACATCATCGAGATATATGAATGGTGTGACATCTTTAGCTTTTTATGACCGTGTCTACTCAAAATGCTTTTGTTTGTATTTAATTATAGGTCATAAAAATATGCATAGCTCGTCCGAAAGTAAGGTCTGTTATTACACCTCAAATTGTGAAAAGGGTCTTACTTTTTTTTTATAAATTTATCAATTATATACTATGAGTTCAAACTTTATAAAGTTTTGAATTTTTCAGATATGAATTTGAAATAAACAAAAGAAGAAATATAAGAAGAGAGAAACAGCGTTTTTGAAGAAAAATTTAATTTTTACAAATCTAGGTCGGCAATGCCGAATGCCGACCTGAATTCACAGGACTGATGATAACATTTGATTTTGCAGCTAAGATGACAGCCCCCTTGAGAGTTGAATGCATGCTTCGGAAGAGCATTATTTCAATGGAAAAGCTAAAGATGTTATATACTCCATTCATATATCTCGATGATTACATTAAAGGACTTTTTAGTAGTAATTTATCAAACAGAAAGTTACCATACCATTATTAGAGGATAAAGATGATTGAAATGATAAGATTTAGTTTAGTTTTAAGTAATTAAAAACAATATTTACCTTATTTTTAGATGCAACCATATTTACTAGTATTCTACCAGTATCAGGAAATACCCATGGGGGATATTTAAGGTAACTTGATGTTTGATTCCAATTATGAAATTGCCTTACATTACAGAGGTATTCACGCAAGATTTCCATGAATGCGTAAAGTCAGACATTGTCCAATGTCTGGCAGGTATATACTTTGTAAGAAGGTGAATTTGTTTTTTTTTGTTATAGAAATACTTTATGTTTATAGGAAGGTGCAGGATCCGCAATGGCCAGCGCATATACCCGATCATTTCAAAAACAAGATTGACTCTTCTTCAAAGTTTGTATTCATTATTATTTTTAACAAATTATAATGGAGAGTCACATGATTATTAACAGGCCATGCCCGGAGACACGTGCGATCGCACGTGCACATGCTAGCACACGTGTAAAATGTTTTTCAAAAGTGAAATTTTGCACTTGTAAATCTTTAATTCTCTCCCCTATCGCACGTGCAGAGGCTTAATAATTTCAAAAGCTGCATTTGCATTATATTCTGTGTTTTTCTTTTTATTTCAAAAGATTTCTTCTTCATATTTGTGTATAATAGAATGTTTACACATAGAATGTTTACACATAGAATGTTTACAAATAGAATGACTTTTCTGCTACAGTACTTCCTGTCTAAGACAAACGCTCTTTCCTATTGTTCGAAAATAGAAAAAACGATTGAAGCGCATATTTCTTTTATAAAAAACAAATTAAGATAATATAAAGGGAATTTCCCTTATGTCTAAAAACTCCCACATGACACATTTCATGTATTTTAACCATACATAGTGTTTAACTTATTATCGAAGGGTTACATACTGTATGTTGAGCAACAAAGTCAGGATTAGATATCCCCCTCAATAATAGGTTGATTAGGTAATTTAAGTGTTTGGGGTTCATTGACATTCAGTCTTGTAGCGCAACAAGCACGAATGACGTCCCCCCCCGTACGAGGCTTGCATATGTTAGCAGTGATAATAGTGTGTAAAATCACAAAATAAAAAAATTAATATCGCACAAGGAAAATGGTTAATTAAACAACTATCGCACATGCAAAACATGTTACATGAGCGAACCTTAACACGTGTACTACATTCTTCCGGGCATGGCCTGATGATTTTGGTGTCTTTAAGATTGTTACCCTGTTTAGATAGCTCAGCAAATACAAAATATTTGATTACTCGATTGAAGTTGCTTTTCTTTTTTTAATCGATTGTTCTTTCCAAAAAATCAAAAAATCGTCATCTTGGGGTTTTTTAGTGAACATTGTTGGTGTCTCGAAAATTTTCACTAAGGTTATCTTAGGTTCAAATATCGATTTATTTGGAAACAAAATTTAAAAGATGATGTTGATTTTCTTGTAGATTTACAGTTACGTTTTGGTTATTTTTGACAAAAAGATGTTATGAAGGAAACTGCATGGTTTTGCAGCAAAGAAATAACACTCATTTTCACGGGATACTCATTCTAATCAATCAAGAAGGTTAGTTTTTGATTAAATTAAATTTAAATGTTCAATATAAATCTATTCTCCGTTGATTTTTCTAACTTTACTTCATAGGTCGTTTACACCTTCAACTTCATGATCAACAAGGCAACGGAGAAGCATACACGTCTCAGCAGGCATTACTTCTGCATACATGGATGTTTGTAATGGTACAAGTTAACACACAAAATGCTGACCTGTACATTGATTCTGCTAAATATTCATTTCATCACTCTTACGAGTAGGTTGTTTACATTCATTGGCATTAGCAACTCGAATAACAGTTTAACAAAGATGTTTTTTTTTAAACAAGACTACGTATAAAGTATGGATTTATATTTTTTGTTTCACAATATTTTTAGCACCCACTACAATCACTTTTATGGTGGAAATAATTCACTATGGGTTGTTGGTGGATATTTTGGAACTAAAGGTTTTTCAGGCTACCTTCGTCAACTGAAAGCTCATCCCCATACAATAGTAGACCATAAGAGATATTATTCCCAAGAAGTAAAGGGAGAACAAGAGATGATAACAGAGGATTTATATAAAAAGTGCACTGTAATACAAAATATAGTCCGCTCAATTCTTGGGATAGTGAATAATCAAGACACATGTAGTTGGTACTCGTTTAACCCTGTTAGGCTTGACTACAAGTCCTGTGTAAACAGAAAACGAAGCAACTTTACAACTGAGTGGAAGAGCTTAAGAGAAACAGTAAAAGAATTCAAAAAGGAGATGAATAAAGACTTCTTATCGTTGTCAGAATTTGCTATTCCATTGCATGATATCACCATCAAGTATTTGGTTAGTTTATATAGGTTCTCGATATTTTCCATATTTTTGTTGTTGACTATTTTTTAAATTAGAAATTGACAGCAGGAAGTTATGAATAGATATTTAATCCATTTTTTTAATTTAGACTAAAGAGTCCTCACAGAAGGTGGTTCAGTCACTACAGGTTTCAGGATGTCTTGGCAATGCAAGGAGTTATTATACATTGGCAGTACTGTACAAATATGGTGTTGGGGTGGACATCAGTATTCCAAAAGTAAGTTTTATATTATTCGTAACTTCCAATTGATCATTGATTAAACAGCAAAATACTTTTTGATGAGATCGTATTCAATGCTATTTTTGAAACTTTTTGTTAGGCACTGAAATACCAGCTGATGGCATCTCAATTAGACGATCCCCTAGCACACACAGCATTAGCATATCGCCATCAACTTGGTGTAGATGGGCTGGAAAAAGATATTGGCCTGCAAACTGGTCAGTAGTGATGTAGTTATGCGAAGAACTTTTGTAGTCTACAGCATAAAACAACTAATTCAAAATCTGATAAATTCAAAGTCAAGAAACATTTTATGAACCTTTTTTGCTTAAAATTACGAAAAAGATGAATCCTAGCATATTGTTAATCTAATGATTTGAATTTACTTCGCTAATAGCAATTTGCTTTCACTCAATGCGTAATATTCGTCTATTTAAAAGGTATTTTGTTTAAAACAGGTTGAATAATTACTGTTCTGTGTCTCCATAGGTTATACTCGACAAGCTGCAGTACTGACCAAACAAGTACTAGATGCTGAAAAACATGAAATTGATGTATGTATGACTTTATATATTTCTATCCACCCCCGATATTTATAAATTAACAACATTTTTGCGAAACTTATTCCAACATTTAAAATCGCATAAATTGTTTTTAGACCCATTCAGAATTGATTCGTTTGGATCAAGCAAGTGCGATGGATGAAGGTAGAGGGAGAACTTCCGAATTGTTCAAATGGTTGTCACAACAAGCCAAAATGGGATCACTTGAAGCTAAGGTTGTTATAATTTCCATCAATAATCCAGATTTACTTTCAATTTCTTTTTATCTGATTGTTTTGTTTTTTTAAAGAAATGATAAAGAGGGATTTTTACTTCTCCATTTATGGACAGGATACCATGTCCTGTTTGTCCCAGCTCTGTCCTGAGACAAAGTTGAATCCAGTTCAACTTTTCCTTGGCAGATCATAACCAAACAAAATAGCAAGAACGACTATTTTGTTGTTTTAACGAACAAATCACCATCCACCTTAACAACAGAATTTATTTTTAAATGTTTGTTAAAAACAGAACCAAATGGCCGATATGTTGTTCCATGGTAAACAAGGGGTTGATGCAAATCCTGTACAAGCTGTTGAACATTTTCAAGATGCTGCAAATGCTGGTGATCCTGTAGCTATGGTCAACTTGGCTGTAATGCATATCAAGGTAACCGAAACCATTTTTCTTTCATTGTTCAAATCATTCGTGTGTCCACTAATGATTTGAACCCTGTGTAACATTAATCACTTTAAAACCCTCTTAAAATGTGTGTTGGACGTAAGTAATTTGTATTTTCATGTTTTTGAGTCAAATTTCTTGACCATGAAAATTTCATTTATTTCTTTCATTCGCACGATGCTAATCATTATAGACGTTTGATGCTAGGTTTTGTTTACAATACTGTGTAATATTTTTTAAAGGGTGTAAACGTTGAGAAAAACATAACTATGGCGAAGAAATGGCTTGAGAAATCTGTGCAGAAGAATTCTTCATTTGCATACAATGTACTGGGATTTATTGAGCTACATTTTCATGACAACTTAACAGCTGCTTTGGAATACTGGCGGAAAGGTGTAGCAACAGGCGATTTGCAATCTACTTACAATTATGCCAATGTCATGGAACAAAAAAATATAGTATGCAATTTTACTTTTAGTTGGTTTTACCAAGTACCTAGGACCGATCATAAAAAGGTGTCCGTCTTACCGGGCGGGGGAAAAAAAGTTCACCCAGGAGGTCGCAAAAAAACATTTTTTACCAAAAACTATCAAAGAGTACAGTCATGCTTTTAAATAAATTAGCTACGAAATATTTTTGACTGTTTTCAATTTACCTTTTTGTTTTTATTCTTTTTTGCTGAGGGTTGAAATTTTCGCGGTTTTTTCACGGTTTTTTTTTTATAATAAGCCATATATGTATAATGTGATGTAAATGAAGTAGACAACAAATTATTTTATTTAAAATTTATTAGCAAAAGCTTTTCGGTATAAACCATCATCAGTGCTATGTTAAAATGATAAAATAGTGAATCTTTTACCTTTGTTTTAAAAATGTTTATATGTAACTTTTACCGATTCACTATTTTGTCATTTTAACATAGCACTGATGATGGTTTATACCGAAAAGCTTTTGTTACTAAATTTTAAATAAAATAATTTGTTGTATACTTCATTTATATCACATGCTTTTTTTTTTTTACTTTCATTCTCTTCCGATCGCTACTTCATCCGCCATTTCCAATTGTTTTGAATTTGAATTTTCAAGAACTAATTGTTTCCTTGACGGTTTTCTTTTGTTTAAAACGTTTTTCATCTTCTTTTATTGAAATTAAAGGGGAATTGAGGGAAAAACTACCCCCAAATTTTTTTGCTTCTATCGATTCATTTATTAATAAATCTAGAACGTTTCCGAAAGTTTCAGCGAATTTGGTAAAGTTTTCACCAAGTTATAGGGTTTTAAAGTTT
>JAYRBV010015313.1:0-12713 GCA_036023255.1 Mitrocomella polydiademata
GAGCTTTTAGCCTACGGCCAGCTGGCTCTCAAGTCTATTGCCAAGTGTGTCGGTTAATGTGGGAATCTATTAAATAATTGTTTAAAATCACTATCCTTGTTAAGTTTAAGTTAATTATGTATTAATTTAAAGTTAATCTGTTTGCCAATTTTAATTTAATTTATTTCACTTCTATGCTGCGCTATAAATTTTTTAAGTTAGCACTCTAGAGAGAGCATACGATGAAGTTACCAAGTATTTTCAGTGCAAAACTAAGGAGCGAGGCCCCGAAAATACGCAGTGAATGATGAGTGCCAGGCAGTGTTTTAATAAAATTTTATCAATGTATTAACAAAGGAAATGCTTCTAGACGGCTCCAATAACTTAAAAAATTAGCGGCCTATAGGTAAATGTACCTATTGTGGTGCACAGAATATTCCGTGCTTTGTGTATGCTTTTAGTTGGGCTACTCGTATTACCTTACGAAACTTCCTGAATGGCACCGCAGGGTATTTATGTCTCTAATCCACAGAAAAGATTTGGGGAGCTAATCTTAGCTTCCCTAACAGTCGTATTGTCAGTCGATAAAATCGTTTATATCCAGAAGGGTTTTAAATAAAGAGAAGTGAATAAATTAAGAAGAGCTTAAACTAAATAGGCTTTAAACAAATCTTGCTCTAAATGCAGATGGACTAAGCCCTATAATGTGAATAAAAACCTTACGAAAACTATTCGCATCATCGTAGCCTGTATTGAAGGCGATATGTTCAAAGCTTTGAGTGGTTGACTCTAATAGCTCACAGGCTTTCTGAACCCTAACTTTTTGGATATATTGCGTGGGTTTTAACGTGGTGTGACGGGTAAATTGACGCAGAAATGTTCGTTCAGTCATATGAGCGAGCTGTGCTAGTAACGGAATATTGAGTGCTTGATTGTAGTGCGCTTGAATATAGTGTTGAACCTGTAATACCTGCTGATTTCCATGATTAAAATTAGGGGTAAAACGATCATAGTATCGCTGCTCCCTCTTACCCGTATCGACAATGAGATACTTACCGAGTGTTCGCATGATATGTGGTCGGGTGAATTGAGCGACTATCTCTAATCCTAAATCAATCCATGACATGAGCCCCCCTGCACTCATTATATCGCCATCGTTAATAAGTAAACTTTCAATTTTAAGAGGTACATTGGGATACAGCTGACTAAACTCATCTGCTAATTTCCAGTGTGTTGTTGCCGGTCGATGATCGAGTAATCCTGTTTTAGCCAATATAAATCCCCCTGTACAGGCGGAACATAATATCGAACCGTTTTGATGAGCACTAATGATGAATTTAAGTAACTTTGGTTGCGGTGTTTTGTAATACAGACCCTCTAAGCTGGGAGGGAGTATGACTAGATTGTATCCGCCTTCGCGTTCTAAGTTCTTATCGGGGCGGACTACGTCAACAGCGAACTGTATCTCAAGCTGATTTTCTAGAATGATTTTATTAGCGATTAAGAAAAGCTCTTTTAAGCCTTGTACTGCACTTTGTAATGCACCGGGGTAATCAATAATAATTAGGTGAATATTTTTTGTCATTTTTGCACCGGTTTATGGAAGTTTCGCCATAGGTATGAATGATTAGTTTTTTGCATAATAGCGTTAACAAAACATTGGAACAACAAAAGAGAGGTTATTATGTCTAAGACAGCTTTGTTATTAATTGATTTTCAAAATGATTATTACCCGACTTACGAAGGGGCTAAGTGGGCGCTATCGGGAACTGAAGCAGCGGCGGAAAAAGCAGCGATACTTTTGGCAGATTTTCGAGGAAAGGGGTTACCGGTAGTACATGTTCGTCATGAGTTCCCTTCAGATGAGGCACCTTTTTTTCTTCCTGGATCGGCGGGGGCAAAAATTCACACCAGTGTTATGCCTGTAGAAGGTGAACCTGTTGTATTGAAGAGTCAGATAAATAGTTTTCGCGATACTGATCTAAAAAATATTTTAGAGGATCTTAAAGTAGAGAGACTGGTTATTGTCGGGGCGATGAGTCATATGTGTATTGATGCGGTGACTCGCGCCGCCGTTGATTTTGGCTATGATTGTCATGTTGCCTACGATGCTTGTGCGACGTTAGATCTTGAGTTTAACGGGGTCAAAGTCCCTGCAAATTATGTTCATCATGCTTTTATGGCAGCCCTAAGTTTTGGTTATTGTAATGTGGATAGTACCGACAATCTAATAATGTTAACTCGCTAATATAGATGACCCTCGTTATGGAGGTTGAGAGGAGCTTGAGAATGACTTATTTCTCTCAGGTCTCTATGCATTAGATTCCTTTGCATTATTACGCGCTTTAGATTGAATGTGAGCCCTCCCCTCTATGAAAGTCTATGCTGACACATCAGGAAATACACTATGAAAAAAACGACAATATTTGAATTTAAGTCAATTCAGGGACAGTCTGAAGAGTTACTGTCTTTTTTTAAAAAGATTTTACCCGGTACTCGAAGCTTTCTTGGAAATGAAGGTGCTGAAATTTCGCGGTTATCTGAGCATGAATTCATTATCATTACTCGATGGCAACTAGAGCAGAACTTAGGGGAATACCTCAATTGGAGAGAAGAAAGGGGTGACTTTAGTCTTTTACTCAGTCTACTTGAGCAAGCACCAAATATTGTCTCTTATGATTTACTTGAAGGTATCTAGTCTTCTTGTCTGCTATGGGGGCATTGATCAAAATGCGTAAATACTATTAAAACCGTTAATTACTACTAGGACTGGTAATGACGATTAAGATTCTTGAGCACATAGATTTTCGTAAAGCTTAAAAGTGATTCCTTTAAGCTTTATTACTTTTATTTAGTTGAGTTAGAGGCCGCTTTAGACATATGATTATCAGGATTTACTTGGCGTTAGATATTCATCACTTTGATCAAACCCGTCTAAAAAATGCTTAGGAAGTGCTAAAAGGAGTGCCGATTTCGATGAAAAAGGCTGTAGTATTAGGAGGATATGGAAACTTCGGCAAACGTATTTGTGAAAACTTGGCAGATATGGAAAACCTACATCTTTATATCGTCGGTCGGGACCTGAATAAAGCGCAGGCATTAGCAGATGAACTTGAGAATAGCGCTAAGGCGACGTTAATTGCAGTTGGCATGGATGTTTTTGCGGCTGATTTTACCGCAAAGCTAGCAGCCATTGCACCTGATGTTGTGATTCATAGCTGCGGCCCATTTCAAGGGCAAAACTATCATGTACCTGAAGCCTGTATTGCGCTGGGGGCGCATTATATTGATTTGGCCGACAGTCGAGACTTTGTGTGTAATATAGCGCAATTAGATGAGGCCGCAAAGTTACAGAATGTTATCGTTGTGAGTGGGGCTAGTAGTGTTCCAGGGCTTTCTTCTGCCGTGGTTTCGCACTATCAAACGTTATTCCAGCAGATTGAAAGCATTGATGTTGCCATTGCACCAGGAAACAAAGCGGAGCGTGGTGCAGCAACTGTTGCAGGTATTTTATCTTACACAGGTCACCCATTCCCAGTGTTTCGCCAAGGCAACTGGCAGCGGGCGTTCGGTTGGATGGACATTAAAAAGCATGATTTTAAAGGCAAGCTATGTCGCCGATGGCTAGCGAATGTCGAGGTGCCTGATCTCGAACTTTTTCCTGCCTATTATAAAGTGAAAAAGCGAGTCAGTTTTCAAGCGGGGTTGGAGCTAACGGTACTGCATTTGTCACTGTATGCCATGGCTGTTTTGGCTCGCTTAGGGCTGGTTAAAGACTGGTCGGTATTGACAAAAAGTACGATGAAAATAAGCCACTTATTTGATCGTTTTGGTTCGGCTGACGGCGGAATGAATGTACGTATAAAGGGCGTTTTGAAAAGCCAAAGTGAGCGGGCGAATCCTCTTTTCCACACAACAATGGGTCACATGACAAAGGGCGAAGCTGTAAAGCGCCAAGCCGATAATACTGATAAGGCTCGCACAGAGTTAATTGATTGGTCTCTGTTTGCTGCCAATGGCAATGGCCCTTATATACCGACATTAGCATCGATTATTTTAGCAAGAAAATTACTGACAGAAGATACACCTTATTTGACGAAAATAAGTCAAGATAGCGATCGAGTGTATTCAGGTGCTTTACCTTGTGTTGGCTTAATTAATTTGGAGGATTTTTATCCCTATTTTGATGCATGGTCGATCAAGTATAGTGTTATACAGCATGCAGTAGATAGCTCTGCATAAAGCAGATAAAAATGAAGGAACTAGGTTAAAAATGGAATTATATTTATGGATAAAGTTCTTTCATGTTTTGGCAGCTGTCGTCGTCATGGGCACAGGAACAGGTATTGCTTTTTTCTTGTTTATGGCAAACCGTTCAAATAATTTGGCGGCGATAGCAGTAACAACCGAACATGTTATTTTCGCAGATTGGGTGTTTACAACCCCCGCTATAATTGTTCAGTTTTCCACTGGAATTATGCTCATGCGAACTTTGGGCTTTTTCTATGATAGTCTGTGGTTTTATTGGGTTATCGGCTGTTATAGTTTGGTGGGACTAAGTTGGTTACCTGTAGTGTATATCCAGTATCGATTACGGGTATTGTCACGTATATCTTTAGAGAGTGGTGTAAAGACTGAGCAGTTCAATCGGTGGATGCGGCTTTGGACCTTACTGGGTATTCCAGGATTTACCGGGGTATTAGGGCTTTTTTATCTGATGATGTTTAAACCTTTTTTATAGTTTACTTGGCCTAGTCTTTGATAAAAAGAGGTCTCAAAGTATGAGTTCTTACCATAAAAGGGTCTTATGAAATGGTCGTTAAAACATCGATTAATTACTTCAAATTAGCGTATTTCTCACTTGGTTTTTTGTGGTTTTTTACCGCGTTATCCAGTGCTATATGGTCAGTTGAATTTGGATTTAATACACTATCGGCGGTGGGAGTAACAGGGCCTATTGCTAGTATTGCAGTCTATGGCGGCGCGCTATTAGATTTATTGATAGGTCTGTGGGTTTTTTCGCGAAAGAAGATTGCATTGTGCTGTCTAGTACAACTGATCGTCATTGTAATCTTTACTCTGCTACTCTCGGTTATTTCAGCGCAATATTGGCTACATCCCTTTGGACCAGTGACTAAGAACCTTCCAATATTATTTTTAATTTTATTAATATACCGTGAAGAAAAGCCGGAAAATAATTGAATAATGATAGTGGTTTTAATAATGATAGTAGCTTGGGTAAAAGGAGCGGTTTGAATGAGCGTGGCTAAAATAGAGTGCGGTTAAATACCGCACTCCCAAGTGAAATCTAGATGCTACTGCATTTTATGTGGCTTTTTAAGTTGAACCATTAAATTGTTATCCCATTCGCCCTCGACTTTGATATGAGCTGCGGCGCCTTTCATAATAGCTTCAATTAAATTGTGATTGACGTAGGCGTATAGACCTGGTTGTAGGAAGGTATAGATTGCTGCTCCAGTACTACCTCCGGGGATAGCCCAAGTCTCTAAGTCAGTTAGTGGTGTGTCATTAAATGAACCCGTTGGCCAAACATAGTCACCATGACCACCAATGATGTGGGGGCGAGTATCGCGGTTGGGTTGGGAGTGAATGAACATGACGGTCTCGCCCACATTTGCTTTCATCGCATGCTGACCTGTCAGAGCTGCCACTTTACCGTTAAATACAACATGAGACGGCGTGAGGGTTTTCATTACTTCGAGTGTATCAGACATGCTTCCCGTCACCGTATCATAATTTTTATATTTTCCGTTTTTATCAGTAGGTACATAGAAATCTTGCTCACCCACATAATAGGCTTTGTCGTAACGAATGGGATTACCATATCCATCCGTTAAGCCATCACGAGGTAGCACCATGATGGCGCCAGCCATACCCATAGCGACATGCCAAGGTGTCATGATGCCGCCGGGAGCACAGTGATAGACGAAAGTACCTACTTTGGTTGCTTTAAAACGGAAAGTTACCTCTTCACCGGGAGAGACGAGTGTTAACTCTCCTCCACCGAGCGCCCCTGTTGCGGCGTGAAGGTCAATGTTATGGCTGAGTAAATTTGTTTTTGGGTTTTGAAGAGTGAGTTCGATGTAGTCATACTGGTGACAAATAATGAGGGGGCCGGGAACACTACCGTTGAATGTACTAATCCAAGCTTTAACACCCCTCTCTAGTTCTACTTGCTTCTCTTCAATCGTTAATGTGACGTCAATGACTTTGGGTTTTCCTTTAGCAACTTGATCATGTTTAGGCACAAAGGGGGGAGTAACTAACGTTTGAGTGACGTGTTCAAGTTGATTTGCGGGGTAGTTCATTGCCGGGTTGTGTTTTTTTCCATTTGCAGCTGAAGCTGAAGTAGATATTACACCTGTCGCTAAACCTGCACCGACAAGGCTCAAGCCTATTGAGCTGCCAAAGAAATGACGACGTTGTTCATTTATCCCTAATTTTATATTATCCATTTTTTGCTCCGAATATCTGTTCTTAGTTACCAAGCATTCGCTTGTATTTAAGTAACCTTAAGAGTGGATTATTACTCTAAACCGCAGGTATTCTCTTGTGTTAACGGTGATAGGATAAACTTTACGGGAAAAAACCACTTGACCTAGGTCAGTTTAGGTCAGGTTTTTGTGAAAGTGAGACATGATTTTTTGGATGAACAGTGTTTTTTGTTTGTCGAAAGCAGCCTCGGTTAAAGGCTATTGACGGTGAGTCTTATTGTTTATTGACTCGGCTTGTCAGTTTCGATTTAGGTTTTTTTAATCATTAGAAGATGTCGTTTTTATTTAAATCCAGCGCTGCTTAAAAAGTGCTATTTAGTTAAAGTATTATTCAAATACAGCACTAAGCCCCAGTAATCTACTTGGGCTAAGTAAATGTTGTTGAATCACTTTCTTCGCTTTTGTTATATCTTTTTCCATCAGAGCGTCAATTAACATTTCATGTTCTTTTTGGTTATTGTCAAAGACGTTGTGATCCAACATATTTTGTTTTAACCATAGGTTTCTATAACGGGAAGCTTTTTCGTATAAGGAGCGGCGTACTTTAAGTAAGCTTGGGGATTGGCACCCCTGTGCAATCGCGCTGTGAAAAGCTTGATGTCTTCGCTCCCATTCTTGTGGGTCTTGCTCTAATAGCTGAGAGAGCTTTTTCATTTTATGGGCCGCAGCAATAATGTTTGCTTCCCATTCATCATCACCGCGCTCAATGGCTAAACCAATACACAGCGCTTCGATATGGGCGCGAGTTTCATAAATATCGATCATTTCTGCTTTTGAAATGGGGTGGACTTTAAACCCCCGCTGATTTTCGACGATAACTAATTGTTCAATGATTAGCTGTGAAAGGGCTTCTCGTAGCGGGCTAATACCTACCTGATACCGCTCTTTTAAACGGGCCATTTTTAATTTTTCACCGGGCTGGAAGTAACCATCGAGTATATCTTGTTTTAACTTTTGCACGACTTTAGAGGCGAAATTATCTTTTATATCAATTTCTATCGCTTTATCGGCGGCTGATGGTGACATTTATAGACTCTCTTACAGTTAGTTTATATTGAGCTTATGGGTCGGTATTCTAAAATTAGCTTATTCTAAGGGATACAGGATTAATAGTTAAGTATTCTCACTGAGCCTCAGTGCAGCGATAAATAAATATTGACAAAAGCCATTAATGTCGACATTATTTATTTTTGTCGTCATTTTGGATTAGCATTCATATGAGCACTTTTTAATACTAAATATTGATTGAGCATGAGAGTATGTTTGCCGATGGAGCTAGGGTTAGTCGATTGAGCTAGGTTTTCTTTAGAAATAGGCCTAACCGATTGAAATAGACTTAACCGATTGAAATAGGCCTAAACGATTACATGAAGTAAAGTCGCAAAAATGACTGCTGTATTTAACCGAATGAATATGGAGAAATAAAATGACAGTTCTTCTCACTGTGATGCACCCGACATCACAAAATATAGGTTTTGATATCGCTCCCCACACAAAAAGCTCTCGGCTACAGGTGGTGACATTATCAGAGCCTATCCTGTTGCAATTCATTGAATCGGTTAGCCAGTGGCCTATACAAGCTTTAGAGTACAAACCATTCTTGCGTTATGCAGTGGCAGAGAAGCTTGATCAATTGACACAGGGAAGTTTGTCGCAGACGCTCAATGATATTATGCGCAATAGAGATAAAGCCGCCTTTATGCTGTGTTACAACGGAACATTAAGAAACCTGACTAAAGAACAGCGCACTGAAATAGATATTAAATTATCGACGGCGGTGTCTCATTTAATTGGATTGCCTAACTTCGATGCTATGTACGGCCAGTATTATGCGCGTTTTACGGTGAAGAATACGGATAATTCCGATAGCTATTTACGTCAAGCTCACCGCCGTATGGAGCTGCATAATGATGGCACTTATGTCGATGAACGAACGGATTATGTACTCATGCAAAAACTGGATGAGCAACATATGGAAGGGGGTGAGTCACTATTACTGCATGTTGATGATTGGCAAGAGGTCGATAAATTTTATCGACACCCTTTGGCGAAACAGCCGATTGTGTGGGGGGCCCCTAAATCAAAGAATGTCACAACAAAAATAATGCACCCCGTATTTTTTGAAGAAGATGCTCAAGGTAAGCCGCATATGCTTTTTATCGATCAATTTGCAGAGCCGCAAAATAGAGCACAGGGGCGGTATTTATATGAAATGGGTGAATCATTGGAAGCAGATCAGCACTGTGTATCTATTCCCCTGCCAGTGGGCGCTATGTTAGTGATTCAAAATCATTGCTGGTTACATGGACGTGATAAATTTGTTTCCCACCCACAATTGAGCCGTGAGTTACTGCGTCAGAGGGGACATTTCACCCGGTAGATAAAACTAGCAATTTCTTACCGCGAACGGAAGATGTGAGCAAAACCTATATAGAATGGTTATATCGCACCTTGTGTTTTTACCTTACCTGTCGATGTAATAGCTGATTAGGATAGCTATTTGAATACTGTCGATTAAATGCTAATGATACAAAGTGCAAAAATGAAGAGTGTGAGTGAATGAAGGAAGTGATCTACGATTATATTATTGTTGGTGGCGGTATTGTTGGTGCTTCAACGGCGTGGCAATTACAGCAAAAATACGCCGATAAAAAGATATTACTATTGGAAAAAGAGTCCGCTTATTCAACGCATCAAACAGGCCATAATAGTGGTGTTATTCACGCGGGAGTTTATTATGCGCCTGGCAGCTTAAAAGCTAAATTTTGTAAAGCGGGCGTGGCGGCTACCCTCGAATTTTGTAAAGAGCAAGGGGTTGAGTATAACCAGTGCGGTAAATTATTAGTGGCGACAAACGCGTTGGAAGTACAGCGCATGCAGACATTGTTTGCACGTTGTCACGAGAATGGTATCAACGCTGAACTGTTGGACGCGCAACAACTCAAAGAACGTGAGCCCAATATTGTTGGACTGGGGGCTATCTGGGTAAAAGATACCGCGATTGTTGACTACCAAACTGTGACTGAGAAAATGATTCAGCGCTTTATTGAGTTAGGTGGCGAAGCTAAATTAAATCATCGTGTTGTCGCTTTAACAGAAAACGCCGCTGAAATTAGAGTAGATGTTCAAAACAACGGGAATGCTTTGGTTTTTCGAACAGGTTATTTGATTACTTGTTCCGGTTTGTTAGCGGATAGAACAACCCAAATGTTGGGTATTAAAACAGATTTTCAAATTATCCCATTTCGTGGGGAATACTATCAGCTGCCAGCAAAATATAACCAAATTGTGCAGCATTTGATCTATCCAATACCGGATCCAGATCTCCCTTTTTTAGGTGTTCATCTCACACGTATGATTGATGGCTCAGTAACTGTTGGTCCCAATGCAGTTCAAGGCTGGAAAAGGGAAGGCTATGGCAAGGTAAACATTAGTTTAAAAGATATCTGGGAGATGATTCGTTTTAGTGGCTTTTGGCGGCTTTTGAGACAGAATTTTAAAACGGGTGTGATTGAAACAAAAAACTCTTGGTGGAAACCGGGTTATCTTAAAAGGGTGCAAAAGTATTGCCCGCAGCTGTGTGTGGATGATTTAACGGCTTACCCCGCAGGAATTCGAGCGCAGGCGGTAATGTCAGACGGCTCACTGGTACACGACTTTCTATTTGCCTATAGTCGTCGCAGCCTACATGTGTGCAACGCGCCTTCCCCAGCAGCGACATCGGCTATCCCTATTGGCGGATATATTTGCGATAAAGTTGAGAAAAATATCCAGCGTTTGCAACAGGAAACACCTTAAAAGCGGCATGTCATTATCGAATGAGCAATCAAGTGTGATGGAAAGGTAGGCTTTTGGTTTAATAAAGTTTTCAGCTTACGTGCTGCTTAACAAGGTCTTATTATTTAAAATAAACGGACTTATTTTAAGCGCTTCATTTTAAGTATTTTAGTAGTAGTTGTTGATACTGCTGGCTGTGTCTAAACAATTTTATTTGACGATTAAACGCATCCACTTGCTGTTGGTTTAGTGTTTTTTTATTGAATAGAATATGTACACCTGAAGATAATACGGTAAAGGGGAGTGCGATAATTTCTTCCCCTAGTCCTATTTCTCTTAATGTTTTTAAGTCTGATATTTTTGCACCAATAAAACCATCTATCCTTCCTTTTTTGAGCATATCTATTCTATTTTCGTTATTGCCAGTGAAATAAATTAAATCGGCGTACTCTTTATTCTGCATTAACTTTTCGTGCTCTGCGCCGAAATAACCTGCTCGGGTTAGTGCTAAAGTGAAGTTCGCCGGAATAATATCTGCCAGAGATTTAAGCTGGTTTTTTGCAGGGTGATTTTTTGTGGTGAATACAGCAGCGGTTTCGTTTCGGTAAGCTGAACTAATATGGGCCCACTCAGCACGCTGTTCAGTGTAATAAGCACCGGGGATGAAATCGATTTTACCTTGGGCAACTGAGACTAATTGTCGTTTCCAAGGCATATTGATAAAAGTGAGTTGGCAATTTAGTTTTTGGGCTAATGTCTCGATAATTTCAATGTCTAACCCAACCAGTGAGTTGTGTTCATTTAGATAGGTATAAGGAAACCAGTCAGTCCAGGCGACGGTATAGCGACAGTTAGCGGCTTGGCTGTTGGAGGTAACGCTGAGTATTAATAGACAGGCTAAGGCCCATTTTTGTAAAGTCACGTTTTTTCACTATAAGTATTTGAGTCTATATTCTTCACTGGCTGTTCAGTAATACACTATTGTTTGTTGGTATGTGTTAATAGTGAAGCCTTCGCGAAAAATATCTAGGGAATTTAGTATACCGCTTTTTACCTGAAAGTTTACATGGGAAAATGGAGCTTGTCGTCATCACCGTGGAATGTCTGGGTAGAGGAGTACCGTTGAAGGTAGCAGGGTGCAAATAAATAATGTTAAGTTGTACGGTGCAGTGGGCTGTGGCTTTTATTGAAAAGGGCTGAGTGTTGGGGCGTAATCCCTGCAATCTATAGTGACGATAGGCATCGTATCAGAAATCTGCAATTGAAGCTCAACGGCACATAACTGATGGTTAATTGCACCTAAAATACGATAGTCATCAGTATTGAGCCCCTGTTCAGAGGCTAATCGTTTGAGGAAAAAATGACCTTGGTGGCTGTATATTTTATCGCCAACAATAGGGTGGCCTAATGCTGCTAAGTGCGCTCTAATCTGATGTTTCCTACCTGTAAATAATTGACATTCTATGAGTGATTGCTGATCAGTACTGTCGATTAATTTAAATCCAGTCTTACAGAGTTTGGGTTTTTTGTAGTGTTCCCTGGGCTGCTCGCTGTCGACGACAAACATTTGACAGCGAATTTGCTGACCTTGCTTCTCCGCCAATTCATTTTCACAATAGGTGCTTTGCCAATCTGGTATTCCATTGACGATGGCAAGATAGGTTTTTTTGACAATGAGCTGGGATAACTGCTTTTTCCACTTTTGATCGGCTGCTTTGTTTTTTGCAATAAGTATGACGCCACTGGTCTCTATATCTAATCGATGCAGTAACTGAGCTTCAGGGTAGGGAGACTGGCGACGAATTAAGCTAATTAAGGTGTTGTACAAATTGCGAGTGGTCCGGCTAACAGCAAGAGGGGCCGGTTTATATACCGCCATAATTTCGTCGTTTTGCCACAGTGTAAACCATTGGCAATTTACGTTTTGTTCAAAATGTTGCAACAGTGTAATACAAATTATATCTCCAGGTTTTACTGGGCTTTGCCCTGAGCTTTTGCACTGATTTAGATTGACTTGTAAAGGGGTAAACCAAGCTAGATATTCGCGGTCATCAAGTTGCGGAAAATGCTTTCTTAAATAACTATAAACAGTTTCATTGGTGAGTGTTATCAATTCACTAAAGACGGTAAAAACTAAGTTGAAAGAGGGCGAGTTTTGTTGATTAAGAGCACTATTGGGGGAGGTAACTACTTCTGGGACCGGTAACATAAATACTGCTCTTGATAAACGTGATGACAGGGATGAGGCGTTCAATGTGGCTATATAATTTGGTTATATAATGCGGCTATATAATATGACTAAAATGCGACTAAGCGGTTGATAGGTTACCGCTGATACCTGCAGCCAATAGTCTATAGCGCGTTTAATAATAGATTCCCACATTAACCGACACACTTGGCAATAGACTTGAGAGCCAGCTGGCCGTAGGCTAAAAGCTCTCA
>JAYRBV010015335.1:0-12707 GCA_036023255.1 Mitrocomella polydiademata
TGTGATGACGCGATACGTGAAATAAAAGATTAGCTTAGGTCCTGCTAGTCAGAACTGTCGTCTTGCGCGTCGAAGCAGCAGCAGTAGTAGCAGTACTCAGGGTAAACTAATACGGTATCCGCTTTCAGCTATTACCGTAATAATTTCGAAAATTTTCAACATGTAATTACAATCTTTGGACAATACTTTTTTACCTTGCAGTTGTTTTATGCAATTTATTTGATGTCGTGAACATTGAAGGTGGGGGAAGGGGAGGGAAGCCCAGCTAGGCAATATTTTTTAATAAAAGAAGCACTTCCCGAATTTTTCTGGACTTTATAGATGTGGGGAACAAGCCAACAAATGAAAAGATAACAACTGTTCTGTCCGAGATTGTTACGTACGTAAAACCACCAACTATTTATGAATGCACTTTTTTGCATTTTTCTTCGATAAAACTATTCTTCCAGGAAGCTGAACTCACTTGTATATGGAAGGGTTGGATTTTATGACGCTAAAATTACTTCTAACAAGTAGAATTTCTTGGAAACTAAAAATAATCAGACATTATCTTTTGACAATTCCAATAGGTATGCAATTTCTTTCTTAAAATGTATGTCGGTCAGAAATTGAAACTTAATTATCATCTAATAAATAAAATAAGTATCTAAAAACTGGCAAGATTTTCATTATGTAACGATGTTGATGACATCATTTTAATTATGCTAAATGCATAATCAAAAACTCATTGGCATAAATTAAGTGGAATCTGGCTATATAATTAAAATAACTGAAAGACGTCATCGTGACATCATTTTTAATTATGCTAAATGTGTATAATCAACTCATTGGTACAAATGAACGAGCATCTAACTATATCTTCGTCTATATAATAAAAACCGTACTTTGTATCTATCTATCCATATTTGTACGCGTTTCATTTTTTTGCCCAAAAAAAATTAACGACGGGCGCAAGCAGTCTCTTTTCAGCGTCCTATCGACGCTGTTTTACCAGCTAGTAGTAGTTTTATAATATTCATTGCAGTATACATTATACCGGATTGTTTATCGAACAACACAAATATACATTTCAATGCATTTTTTAAAATAATATTTCTGTCAGGATGTTGACATATTTAACTTACTGTATGCCAGGGGTTAGATTTCGTGACGCATGTGATCTTTTTAACTAAAAATTTACTTCTGACAAAGAAAAAATCTAGAAAAAATTAAAAACATTGGGACTTTCCTTTAAAACCATGAAACAAGACTCTTTTTTACGAGGTATATACAAATTCTTCCTTAAAATGTGTATAGGCCAGAAATTGAAACTTTGTCTATTGTGTAATTTAGCACCGCTAAATATGCTAAAATGTATAATCAATTTAATTTAATTTTTTCATGACGACATCATTTAATTATGTTAAATGCATAATTAAGTGATCGTTACCAATGTTTTGGTAATATCTTTAAAGCTTATGATGAGAATTTTCGTTAGTTTATCAAAACTGTCAGAAGAAGGAACACCTGGACCACTCCTTTACTCATCCCGTGTGACGAAAGATTCTACATAAGTTATGGTGAAAATGGTCTAATTTGTGCAGACCTTGACAAAAACACAAACTCCGTTTCACGATGTATGCAAATCAGACTATGATGAAAAACCGGGTATGGATTTGAACGAAAAAAGTTATTTTGTTTCTGGAAAATACCAGTATATCAAATGTTTCTTCACCGCTCTATCATTTGTTAACAAAGGATTTCATTTCATTATATAAAGATTTTAAATGGGTACACCCCAACACAAATATAGATTCCTATGATGTATATCTCCAAGAATTTTATTTTCATTATATATATATACAACAAACCAAATATTTACAATTTAAACATGAAAAATATTTCTACATTCCAAATGGTTTTTACTGCTTTTGTCATCAGGATATGTCTAAACCTCGCGCCGTCTTTGCATTATTATACAAAAACCAACAATGGTTAGGATGTGTTCAGACTAGCGGCAATATACATTTGTATTTCTTTTTTAGTTAACATCGGAATGAGAGATTCACTTTTCCGTAAATATTTCCTTCAACTTGCAACTTGAAGACAGATAAAAAAAACTGCGTATAGCATCAGAAAAGTTTAACTTACATCTCGAAAAAATCGAATTTTATCTTCAGTAAATCATTTGTAAAATAAAGAATAACCTACCTACAACACTGAAAAACCTTTCCCAACTGCTGTTGATATTGTTATATCAGGAATTTGGGATATTCAAATAATTTTGTAATAGACTCCCCCTCCCGCCTCACCCTCCCCCCCCCCCCTTACAAATTGACAGCTTTCTATTCTTAACAAACTAAAAATTAACTAAAATAAAAAATAAAACGACTCTTGTAATCTCCAGTCTAGCAACATAGTCCATTGGCTGGAATAGATTAACTTTAGCTATATCTAAAGGGACCTTTTTGGACTCCTATTATTGTGAAGTTTCTAAACCAAAGTGTTGGACCATCCGAAATTTCCAAACGATCGTTTCAAACTTTTGTAACATTGTCATTCTCGTCATGTTCTTTTTCTTCTTCCGATTTATTTTGTCTCTTCGTTATTCTCAATAACTGATGATAACCCAGAAATCCTAACAGGTCGATAAATTCTACAAATGTCAACAAACTGGCGCCCAACATGAGACCAATCTCACCGCCCATGTCACCTAAAATGTATGAAATTAAAGTAAAGGCGTTAGTATTTGGAAAGATAAATACCTTATTGTACACAAAAAGTGAGGACATTTTTACCAAGGTGGTGACAAACATTTTGTTCCAACAACGGTTGGTCCAAGTTTTGAGCAAAGATAGAGCAAATTTTGGGGAAAAGTGACGAATGAAATAATGAAATTATATGGACAGAATCTTTAAAAAAGACTGTAGACGAGTGTTTCTCTAGTGAAGTCGGTTGGTCGTTTTTCAACAGAATAAAACTCCTCATCTGATGGGACTTACCAAGGAACTGATAAAAATCAAAGGAGGCTTCTTGCGTGTGGATGGTTTTGCTCATCTCGCCAAAGAATAATATTATTTGTACAACGTTATTTCTAAAACATAAAACGATGAACGATATTTTTAGATACTCAACACTGATGAGTATAAAAAGCCTAAACTGGCTCTTGTACAAGCAAAAGTAAGATTCCGCATACACTTTGTGGTATCTCTGCAACAAGTGTAAAAAAATGCCTTGTTGGACACGCTTGTGGGTTTACTTAAGCCTGGGTATCCATACAATTTTTTAAACTCCCCTCCAGCAAGGAGAAAAAATAGCATGGTAAAATCAAATGATTCAAGATAGTTGTTGATGATAACACTGTTTACAGTTGGAAATTCTAAGTCAATCAGATTGCGCTATATAGCAGAGAATTCGTCTTCTCTCGTCTCTCTTTGCCCTCTTTCTCTTCGAGTATTAACGAGAAGGTAAAAGAAAGAAAGACCATATCATATCTAGGGTTTACTATATACGTGATATATTATATCTGGATTAATATCGCAAAAACGTGTATCGTTGACTAGGCTTATGGCATGTATGGCATTTCTAGTCTGATTTACGATTAACTTTAAAAACACACATTCTCTCTTACAAGCAGAATATAAATTGTTAGCGGTCTTGAAGATATCCTGGAAAAGGTGGAGAGCGTAATCATACCTCCGCCAAGGAGGGTGCTTGGCATTTCAAAGTTAATCATAATCATTAAAATTACTCTACATCTGATGTGTATTTAGGAGAAAAGAAATCATTATAGACTTACTCGATATATTTATCAAGCTCTGTGGCGTTCATCTTTCTGTAGAGGTTCAAGATATGAGAGTTTGTGAGGTTTTTACTCTTGTAAGCTTGCTTGATGATTTCAGGTTCAATACCGGTAGGTGGATCATGAATGAATCGAGACTCTGTTACCCTGGTGTTGTACTCGATGATTTCACAGTCTATAGGACACTCAAGTCTTTCTTTGAACTGGTCAAACGAGTCTGTGAACAAGGGGAAAATTGGTTAATATGAGAAGAGAAATACTCCTGTGAGAATTTCCCACATTTTCTTCCATTTCTTGAAAAAAGCAAAAGCTATACTTACCACAAGCTGGGAAAGCACATAGAATAGTTTCCCTAAGAGAGCAATATGGTAACCCATTGTCTAAGTAAAGAAATGATACAATATAATACATAATACAACGTTTTGGAGAATATACACGGTTTCAAAGTGTCAGAGGTTGTCTATCGGGCAAAAGGTTATCACTGGTCAAAACTGTCCGAAAAAACGAGGCATCCGGTGATATTCGTCTCGTTCAAACAAACAAATTTAAGAGACTTTTCTATAGAAGAACGACTGATAACTTTTTGGCCGTTGAACTGTATCGTCAAGTACACATGTGTTCTGGACAGGAAAACGTGGTTGCAGTGAAAGAACGCGTTTACCTATCACAGTGGCTCGAGTAGCATTAGCAACCTGAGATGTCAAAACGCTGTATTGAAAAGCTTTCACTGAAACAAACTTTTTGGGGGCTCGGCTAAGTGAAAAATTAATTCTCGCAGTGAACCATCTATTTACATTTTTAAGAAGGGTGGGCTATAAAACAAAACAGTGGGTTTAAAAAAAACTATTTTGGGATAAGAAACTTTCGAGAACTTTTAACACGTGTCCCTGGAGATCTGAAATGTGAGTAGAGAAGTCGTGGCCATCCTACCTGGCATATGAAATTCTCTACAGCCACACTTCACTCCAACATAATCTGTCAGCCTCTCTTTCAAACAGGATTTCTGACTGTAAACATCGTAATACTTCAATTTCTTTTCGCCACAGTGAGTGCTGTAGGGAGATTCCAGATTGATAGTCTATGGAATTGAAAATAAAAGTTTCCGATAACATTTTAACCCTTTAAGAGCTCGGAACATATTTCTAAAACTTTTAACATTTCTCGGAAATGGAAGAAGTTAAAACACTAGCTTTTACCTTGATTGAAAGAAAGAAAAATTCTTTGGCTACACATTCTTAAATTAAGTTTCCCTACATTCTTACAGTAAACCAAAGTTACTTGAGCGGAAAGCGCTAACGATATTTCGGTACTTTTGTAGGAACGTATATAGATACAACAGTGTGACTCAACATAATAGTTCGCGTTTCAATTCATGATCAGTCGTTCTTTGATAGAAAAGTCTCTTAAAAGTGTTTGTAAAATCGAGGCAAATTTCATCAAATGCCTGGTTCTTCCAGTCTATTCTATGAGGTTTTGCCAAGAACTGAACATGAATTGAAACTTTGAAATTGAATTGAAATTGAAAAATACCCTCCAAACAATCAACTCAAAAATGATGCCGGTGTTTTTGTATTTTTATTGTGACTCTAATACCGTTTTTATGTGAGCCATCCTGATGCACGGTGACACGAGTTCGCGAAAAAAGGTGAATAAGCTTTTTATAACTATGAAATCAGGACAGCTTTCAGCAAATTTGCATACGGTTGTTAACAAGCGGGAAAATTTGTACTGTCTGAACACACTTGTATTCATAATACGATAGTGAAGGTAATTGTCGACATCAAACAACATGTGTGTCCGTCTGTCAGACTATTTAAATGATGGTGTAATTTTTAATCCCATCATTATCCTTTTAAGGGGAACATTTTAATTATGTTAATCCAACAACACGGAAAATCAAGCTTATAGTAGTTTTATAATCAAACTCATGTTTGAAGTTTTGCGCCAGGAGAGCTGCCATTTTTCTTGCGCGGTCCGAGCAAAAAGAAAAGTACTGGTCAATAGATTAAGGACCATTTCAGATGTAAAAAAAATGCAATAAAGATTTCATGCCGTACTTACAGGTGTTCAGTAACCAATATTAAGTATCCAGTTATATTAAAACGTACGACATGAAGTCCTTACCCGATCCGTTTGGAATGTATGCGCGGTTGATTATTGTATTAGGCTAGAATATTTTAAAGTTTAAGTTGAAAGGTTCGAGAGGCTAAACAATCTTCTTAGATACCGTATAACTGCGCTGGATATATTATTGTATTAGGCTAGACTATTTTAAAGTCTAAGTTAAAAGGTTGGAGAGGCTAAACAATCTTCTTAGATACCGTATAACTGCGCTGGATAACCAGAGCCCGGGAATGCGGAGGATTGCCATATAGTTCGCGTTTCAACTCATGATCAGTCGTTCTTTTATAGAAAAGTCTCTTAAATGTGTTTGTAAAATCGAGGCATCAATAAAATCGAGGTTTTGACAAGTGAACATGAATTGAAACTTAGATACCCTCTTGCGCCGAATCTCCACACCCTTGCTCTCGCTCGATTATTTCTTCTTCTATTACGGAAATCTAATTTTTAAAACGGGCTATAGATTAGACTAGGGAGGCATCCATATAGTACGACGCACAAAAATCACAGAAAATAGGACCTCCT
The DNA here is from genome assembly GCA_036023255.1 of Mitrocomella polydiademata. Lineage (NCBI taxonomy): Eukaryota > Metazoa > Cnidaria > Hydrozoa > Leptothecata > Mitrocomidae > Mitrocomella > Mitrocomella polydiademata. The sequence continues at coordinate 6,428 of JAYRBV010015335.1, forward strand.
TGTACGCAATATACGTCAATATTTTACTGTAGCTTTTACCCTAGCGTACGCTTTTTGAAGGACCCCCTCCCCCCTTGGGGTGCGTGCGTACTATGTGGATGCCCCCTAGTTTACTTGTGTTCTTTATGTCTTTTAGCCTGTGCATCATTCGCTTAGTTTGCCCTGTAAATGGTCGCAGTAGTAGTTTTCTTCAACTTCGCCCTTGCAGAATAGCAATGCCTGTATACATTAGCATTTTTAAGTATTATTCCGCGTTGGGTTTGAATGGAACTTTTGCTTTCAATGTATCAACTGTAATCTCTGTGATATAAAAGTAGATGAGGTGCCTTCATATCTTTATCTACTCTGAATGTTTTTTCCTATATCCTATGCTATGAGAGATAACAGTTTATAAATTAAGGGGGTTGCTATTGATTGGTTTTAGAGGAAAGCATTAGGTTGCATCAATGTGCTTACTCAACCTCGTTCCCAGGGTCTTTCCTGCGAGTAAAATATCAGATTGGTTAAAAAGCAGAAAACGGCCCTGGGAACGAGGTTGTGTGGTTACTGTGATAATAAAAACAACTCGTACCTCTTCCCTTTGCAAATTGGCGTACACTTTGAATCCTGGAGATATGACAAAGCCAACTTTCCCATAAGGTATTTCATCGGGATTATGTACAATCACGTGGAAGCCTGTAAAGTCTTCAAATGGAATGACGTCATCATTATTAAAATCAAACAGAGCCTCGTACCCATACTTCATACCAGCATGGTCTACTGACAGTTTGGTGTGTCCCTTTTCACCCGAATTCAACGTGAAGCAAATCTGCCCGCTCTCCGAGAAGTGCGTTGTGTAATTTGCCGAACTGCAATTTCTGAAGGGAACTTTCGGGTGATCGGTGTCTCGCGATATCCAATCGCATTCCATGAAAATATCGTCGATGTTTAGCGACACCTTTTTCAACTCTTTGTAAAGTTCATCACCCGGAATATCATAACCGGGGTCACTCCAATTCCGGGATAACGGAAGTCTGTTATCAAGGTACAGAGGATAAAGAGAGCTGTTCTTCAATCTACTCATCTTAAACTGGTTTACACTACACAGACTGACTGCAGGGAACGGTAGCGACCCTCCAACGTACTCTAGTGTAGATAGGGTACTAAACGGGTAGCTGTAATACTCGATTATCCCTTCCTTCAGTTTGAGGATAAAGTAGATGGCGCCCATAATCATGAGACACGCCCATATAAAACGTCTTACATAGTATGTGTCCGAAACTGTGTAACGGAATCCGTGCAAAGTTGACTGGTCTACATAGCGTCGAAAGATTTGTCTAACAGTCAGTCGTTCTTCGGCGATTTTTCGTATCCGGTCCTTCAGTCTTGATTTTATACTTGCGTTTTGCATGAAAAACACTGCACTCTTAGCGTTTTTGACTTTAGTTGCCGCGTCTTTCAAAGGTGTCGTGGGCGTGATTGGCGTTTGTTGGGATGAGCGTTTATCTTTACCGCCTTCCTCCCACGTTTCATGCTCGACGACTCTGCTGGCGGTTTGAGCGAATCTTAGAAGAGACGGTTTCTTCTTTTCCTCGCCACCAGCACGACGAAATAATAAGTTATTGTCAGTTTTTTCCAAACTATTTTCAGTTAGTTTCATTGGCTTCTCTTGTTCAGTAAGTTTTATTTTTTGTTGTTCGGTCAGTCTCGTCATTTTTCCTTCTTCTTCTTCGTCGTCGTCAAATGAATTGGTAGACATCCGACGAAATTTTTGGGCCCTCCGGAGCTTGAACATTTTTATACTTAAGTTCTGTGCACCCCACCGATGTCACGTGACTTTATATGAATCGTTAACAAAAAAAGCGAAGTATATATAAATCAGTAAAAGCAATCAAAACATACTGTAGAATCCTGTGGCTTAGGGTTCAAAGATTCTTCAAATTGTTTACACAACAACTTTAGTTTGCCTTTCTTTGAACTTTTGCTGTGTGAACCACTGCATCAAGCTTCTGAAGGAACTATAGGAATTCACTGGAAACTAATTTATTTAACTGCTATCCTCGCTCCATTCACGTGTTGAAAATAACTATCTCCCCCTAAAAAATGATGTGCAATTAATACTAGCTCATGCATAGATAATCGAACGGTTTAAGATAAACATACAATGTACAAAATTGGATTTAGAAACTTAAATCTGTGATCCAATCATTTATCAGAGTAGAGAGTCATAAAACTCATATCTACTATCACTATTATCAAAATTTACCCTCCCTATTGAAAGAAAAAAAAAATTATTATCATCAAAAAGGAACGCAGAACTTTTTGAAAAAAAACTTTTGAAAGTTTGAAATTTTGAAAGTAGATCCGACAAAATCATATTTCTACTATTTTTATATAAAAAATATAACGCACGCTTATAAAAACAATTTCATCATTCTTTTGTTATCGCCATGGAAAGCAAGCCTGTTGTCGGTCTTTAAAATTATTTCCATTTAATCCTACTCGCAAACAGAATTTAAGACTTAATCCCTTTTGGGAATACCGTCTATATGTTTTCAAACAGAAATCCTTCTTCTCCAACCAGATCAAGATTATAATAACAATTTGTGTATATCAAAAGCTGACAATATATACGGATGTTGATTCAGAAACATGGTTCTGTTTCACGTTTCAATATTTAGAAAGTTTGTTAGAAAATCAATTTTTGTATTTTCACCAACAGCACACTTCACAGCAATGAAAAAACATATAATCTCTCTTTCCTACCACTCTTTCTAGATGTTTAATTAGAAAATTACCTCAACCATTTTATATAATGTTGTCAATATAATATTATAAACAAAGTTGAAAACGTAGCTGATATGGAACAAGATTTTGATGCTACCGTCCCCACCTGCTCCCATTTTTTATACATTTTGTTAACACATGCCAACCAGTAGAACCTGTAATTATGTAACAACAAAGTTCTAACTCTTAATTCATACTTGTATTAATTATGCTGGTCTCTAATTTTCCTTTTTTGATAGATGTCCTTCCGTTCGGAGTCTAGAGGAAAATTCCCGCGTAAATCCCGATTTTCTAATTTCCCCAAAGAACAATCCCAGTCTAGGTATTTCGAGACCATTCATCTAGTTTGTATACTTTTTAGTGGTCAATTTTTCTGTCGATTACTTTTTCATATTATCACATTTTATAATAGCCTATAATAAGTATATTATGTCATTTATTCCCATATTCTATATTTTAAAACACTTCGACAAATTTGACTTCCCGAATCTCGGTGACTGTCCAACAAACAACTCAACTTTAAACTTGTCTTTTGATGGTTCTTCAGACATCTTGATCTTAACCTTAAACTTGTCTTTTGATGGTTCTTCAGACATCGTAAACGATAGGAGGGGCTCGAAAAGCATGTAGATGTATGTTTATGTGAAACATTGTTTGCACCTTGAGATAAAGAAATTATTTAGATAAAATGTTATTTTTTGGCGTATCGATGCTAAACTTAGAAATCCTTTTAATAAGTTGATAATCCAATTGAATGATAAAAAAAGCTTAGATATTTACAACATGCTGTTAACTCAAGCCAAACAAAGATAAACTTTATGAAATATTATGAGAAAAAAAAATATTTTATCTGATCTTCTGTTGTTAATTTACTATAAGCCATTCTGGACCCGCAATATTTGTTATTGTTATGTATTTTATTGTAATCGATCAATATTGACATCACATTAGATTTGAATAAATAATTTACTTATATGGACTTTTTGTGTCTGAAACATGTTACAAACCTTCATGTAAATATAATATTAAACAAATAGGATAATAATAAAGATATTACTTATAATATAGACATAGCTAGATCGTTGCCTAATTCCAGAATGGAAATGGCAACCAGGCCGTGTTACATAATACATACCGTAATGTTTCGATTTAGGGCCCCTCGATCAATATCTTGGTCTCTCTTAGTTTTTAATCTTTTTACAACACGGCTAAGGCACTCCTCGTGTTTTGAAATATGCAGATTATATTACTGACCATGATTTTAGGACTTTTTAATTTATTAGAGGGGGTATTTATTTAAAAATTAATATATTTCATACTTAAAAGCAGTTAAAAAATTTATGCTCTTCTTCATTCTCATCCGGAAGATTACAAAGGTCATTCGCATCTTCGAAGACGGAATCAGTGGGTTGGGGTTTATTTCGTTATCGGCGGTATTGTCGATCACCTTTGTTGTATCATATCTATAACCAATGCTAAAGCTACATAAAGGGATCTGAACCATTTTCCCTTTTGTTGTATCATATCTATAACCAATGCTAAAGCTACATAAAGGGATATGAACCATTTTCCCTTTTGTTGTATACTATCATATCTATAACCAATGCTAAAGCTACATAAAGGGATATGAATCATTTTCCCTTTTGTTGTATACTATCATATCTATAACCAATGCTAAAGCTACATAAAGGGATATGAATCATTTTCCCTTTTGTTGTATCATATCTATAACCAATGCTAAAGCTACATAAAGGATATTATGAACCATTTTCCCGTAGGGGTTCGTTTGTTAGTGTGCTTCTAGTAAAATGTTTCGGATTTCAGGGAGCGTTTATTAGAGGGGGCGTTTATTGGTAAGATTTACGGTACCTCTGCCGTTTGTGGGACCAATCAAAAACGTGATAGCAAAACACTTAAATGTTTATACCATGGACCTATCCACGAAAGAACAAATATTTGGGAATCTTTCTGAAACCAGTTTTTTTAACGTTCTCAGAGGAGAACTTGGCACAAGTGACAAAAAAGTAAGTAGTGTATAATTAGTAATGTCTGTTTTGCATAATCTTAGAGCACTCTCTAGTCAGATCCAGTGGATGGTGAAAAGAAATTTCAAGTAGCACTGTGCTTTTTGATTTTGTAATATTCTTCCACTTTTCACTTCCATACCACCCCAGTCAGGTTTGAAGCAACCTCGTGATGTAGAAAGCAATTACTAGGAGTCGCCCTACTGGACATTGGTACAAAACTTAGACAATAGATTTTGACGTCACCGCGATCATATTGAGGATGGTATTATTCATCAACATTACATGGAGGTGTAGAACATTCATTTAAGTACGGGATCCAGGGGGGAGGGCTACTCAGCCCATGGAACATAGGGGTATGTGTCGACCTTAAAGGTAGCTTTTGTACGTTTCAAAATCCCTCTCAGGGTCGACAAAATCACGAAATATCAATATCTATAAAGTCATATCGTAGACAAAATCGACAAGTCGGTGAAGTCGACGGTGTAGTCGATGTAGTCGACGGTGAACTCGACGGTGTAGTCGACGATGTAGTCGGGCGAATTGCCGGGCGAATCGGGGAAATAATTCATTTTGAAGTGTTGTAACTAATATTTTTTGGACCATCTTTGTGTGGACCCACTTAAAAAGTAAAAGAGTGTTTGTAATTTGCTGAAAATTTGCACAGTGACTTAATCAATTGTGTTTATTTCAATATTGACAATTAAATTCTCTAATTTTGACACCTGCCACCTGTCTGGCCCAAATTAGTCTCAAAATACAAAATTGCTTGTATTTTACTGAAAATTTACACTGTGCCAAAACCGATTGTGTCGGGTTTAATGATGTCAACCGCAGCAGCCCCTCCAGGGTTTCAAAATTCTAGTTTCTGGAGACAATTCAAATTAAAAAGAGGGAAAAAACAATAACGAAAAATGTTTTTGTTCTAATATACAAACTATATGATTGATATTTAAAATAGACATCTTAAAAAAAGAAAAAAAATTGTAATATACAAAGCTACAAAACTACTTGAGCCGAAGGGAAAGTTATTTTACTTCTTTGGGTTTTTCCATTTGAGTTTCTTCATCAAACAGCACACTCTTGCGTTCGATTTTCTTTTGTTTGTGTAAACGTAACAGTTGATGGTAGAGCAAGAAAATGATCAAATCAACAAACTCAAAAAACGTCAACAAACTGGCGCCCAACATGAGACCAATTTCACCGCCCATGTCACCTGAGGGAATATAGGAAAGGTAAAAGCGTATGATCATGTAGAACCTTTACTGGATAAAACATTAGTCGTCCAAATTTTATACAGACGTATTAAATATGTTTGTATAATCGAGGCAAATTTTTAAATAATTTAAGAGACTTTTCTATAAAACTTACTATAGACTAAAGTTGTGTCATTTTGGAAAAATCAGCAAATTGCTAGCCTATGAGATTCGGCCCAAAAAGCTTTGCTGTTAGGGCCTCTGCAATGAATCCAGTATAGTCATCCCAACCTG
>JAYRBV010015357.1:0-23123 GCA_036023255.1 Mitrocomella polydiademata
ATGATCACCTATCAACCATCACCAAATATTACTCAATCAAGATAAAGAAACTATATCAAATGAGCTATCTGTCAACCAAATCTCTCAATACCATATATTTACAAGGTATATTGTCAAGTGTCACATATGCAATATCGGTATGGGGGAATTGTACAAATACTTGTCTCGAGCGACTCGACCGAAAAGCAGCCCGGTCTGTTTATCGTATTCGTAAATCAATACCAGACAACCAAGTTTTTACCACATCGGGATGGAAATTGTTCGACATAATGACCAAGGAACAAATAGCGTGTCTCTCATTCAAACTATACACAAACCAACTTCTAGAAACTCTCTCCAAATGGAAGTCAACATCAAGAAACAAGCGCACTCTACGAAACAACCATAGAAAATACCTTCCGAAATTTCGTAAAGCTGCCTATAAGAAGTCGTTTACCTACAGAAATGCGATTATATGGAATCAACTGTCAAACGAATGCGTGGACTCTGCAAATATGAACGAATTTAAAAAGAAACTCAAAAATGAACTTGAAACCATCTCATTTTGTGGAGGTGCGATGAAAAGAAATGGAGATGAATACCATTATTACTAAATTATTATATGATATTTATTTAAATCCAATCTCATTACCTTCTAATTTCTAAATCTTAATGTGAAGCTTAATTTCTATTTTGCAACATCCTTATTTGCACAAACTTATCCAATTTATCGCAATGCAAATTTCTTTTAGGTCGACTTGTGTCTTTTATTGATTTAAATTTTTTAGGTTAGTATTTTTCTTTTTTAATTATTTTATATAGTGTATATATATATCTAATATGAATGAATGAATAAATGATACAAGAAAAAAATATTTAGTTTTAACACAACAAAAAACATGTAAGATACCTTGAGAAACAAGCAACCCTTAAAAGTATCTATGGAGTCCTGGTGGTGACTGTTGTTACACTAATATAATGACACTCGCCTTGGTGAAAATATCGTTGGGAAATGTTTTTACATTTTAGTATAGTAATGACAGTTGCCTGCGACAAAAACTCTGAATCAGTCGGTTAGTTACCAGACCGTCGCCTTGAAATACGAGGTACACATTCTACAATGCAGGCCCACATCAGTGATATCACTGCCATAATAAGTCCTAGTACTCACCTGGCCTGAGTAAAATTAATTAATTTTATATGATATATACAGTATATATATATAGTAACAAAATAATTTGTAGATGGAGTGTATGATTTGCTATTTGCAGCGCTGCTGCAAATAACGGCCGGTCAATGGTAAATGACCGGTAAGAATCAACACTTGATTGGCTATTTTCTAATAAAGCTGATCAACATGACCTGTCAAATTTGTTCTCTTTTCTTTTCTATTGATACATATATTTTTCTCTGTGTTGTTTTTAACTTTCTTTTTATTAATATGACCGGCAAAATTTCAGTTTGACTGATGGGTTTGGATTTCTTGTGATAATTATGACCGGTTGGTGTAAAATAATTATTTGAAGCGTGATCGATCAGGAAAAGGGTGGAAAAGGTCTATTTGAAGGGGATTTTTTCCCACTGCAAACACCTGAGACAGCCTGAGACAGCCTGAGACAGGAACTCTTACGTCATATGCAACCCTTTCACGTTTTATAATTTGTTAAAAGGAAAAAAAAAATCAAATATAATCAGATAGATGCATACTCTTTTCTTTTTTTAGATCCAATGCTATAATCACGCTCATCATCATTATTATCATCATAATAATCCTGATCAACGTCCTGATCATAGATTGGTGCCAACAATGATCGTGTTGAGTCCCCTGTTGATTGAAGAAAATCTGCATTAAATGATAAACCAGCAGGTATATCTTTAGTAAATGTTGTTGATTTATCTCTATGGATAGGAGATGAAGATCTAGGGGGTTGACTTTGACGCATTTCGAAATTTACAAAATTATGCCAACTTCAAGCGCGCCATGTTCGAAATTGTTTGTGTTTTTACTTTATTGCTCTTAGTACAAGTCTAGCAAAGTAAATATTTTCGCTCTCAAAAGTCGCAATTGCTAAATTCATCTTTTGGCTATACCTCAAACTCCTACGGGCAAATATCGTAACCAGAAGTGCACTAAAAACGAAAAACATCGGAAATCTCAAGCTCAGCAAATTTGTCTCTAGCTCCAAGTCCACACTTACACAGCCATAGGCATACAGGCATAAGATTTTAGTAATGGATGATGGCTTACCAATTGTTGGGCCTGAAGTTGATTTATCTCAGGTACCTAATTTTTTTCTTGAAGGATTTTAATTTAGAGTGTGTCTGGCAGACTAGACACGGCATGCAACCGGTTCTTTAATTTTCTTTTTTTAAATAGCCAGCAACTAGACTGGACTCGGCTTTCATCTGTACACAAATTCGGCCCCGTTAACTGAGAAAATTTGGACTGTCAATGCAATGTCTTCTTGGCCGAATGCGACCAAAATAATATTTTGAGGATATCAAAGTAGACATGAAAAGACACAAGAAATACAAGCCCAAGAAAGCAAAGTCAATATTTGTCCAAGGGGGGGGGGGGGGGTACGCATTTTTGACCATGTACCAGTATAGTACTATTTTTTATTTTTTTTTATATGCGCATTTTGAGAAAAGAGGCTTCACTTCGCTCATTCCGCATACGTTCCGCAACAAAGTATATGCCAAGTATATGCATCCAAGCCTCTTTAAGCTCCTCGTGCGCTCACTTTTCTGATAGCAAGCCCAAACGGAATGATTTATTTATATTTTCTTTAAAACCTTTATACATTTTGGAGAAAAGACAAACTAAGAAAATATATAATGAGGTTCGGGATTCGTTTTTGCATACATTTCGATCTAGTACAAAAATCTACCTCATACTAGTACCTTTGGGGTGTACAGTCTGATGTGTATGATTTTTGGTTTTTAAAAGTTACATTGTATTTCTTGGTTATCGCTGAAGTTTTTACAAGATTGCATGTGATTGGATTGGTTTTATTAAATACAAAGATTGTAGATTCTATTTCTAGCTTTCTAAAGAACGATTTGCAATTACAAATTTGCATGGTTTCATTAGCCAATGAAAAGTGACCTTGTAAAAAACTTCAGCTCATCTGTATTTCTTATTAAAAAATTGTAGCTTATATGAAAAGTTTTTATCCAGTATTTATTTTATCTCTTTTAATATACTGTAGGCTCCTGCAATCAATCATAAGAGGACACTTGCATTCTTGAATCATTTTATCACCCACACAGTTCGATTCTTGAACAGATTCTCCTGTGTTTGTGAAGAGGTAATATTTTTCTACTTTCAAATAATTAGCTAAGCTACTATACCTTAGGGTTGAAATTTTTGCGAATGGTCAACTTTTGCATATTTTGTTATAGAAGAAATTTTTATTTTCCTTTTTCTCAATTTTTCAAACAGAACATGTATCAAAAAAACAGTGCAAATCTAAATTATTTGGAAGAATTTTCACAGAAATGTCCATTTTTTTAAAAATATTTGTGGGTATTAACCAAAAGATTTTTTTAATTTTTTTACAACATACTAATTGTGATAATAATAAGTACTAGTAATCATATGGTTATGAGGGAAATTTGGGATAAATTTTCCGAGTGAAACGAGGGGAATTTCAAAAGTGAACGAGGGATAATTTATTCAAAATTTCACGAAATTAAGCATGTGATTCCTGGTTAATCACATGGTTTATTGAAATTTGATTGATGTCTTTGCTTACTTTTAATCAAAAATTTCTTCGTCATTTGTTCCATTCTTTGCTCTTTCAAAAGTTTTGCTTTTCTTTCCAAATAATGTTTGTTTTTGTTGTCACAAACTTCAAAATCATTTTAAAAAAAAGCATTCTGCCGGAAATTTCAATCTCATCAGCGGGAAATTTCAAATAAACATAAGCAAAGACGTCAATCAAATTTCAATCAACCATGTCATTATAATAATAATTAAGTACTGTAGCTGTATTATTTTGTTTTAAAGCATTCTGAATTTCTGAAGAATGCACTCAAAACAAAATTAAAATTAATTTATTAATTAACTAAGGACCAATCGATGTGGCCCTGATCATGATACAAAAATGCCTAAAGTTTTAAACAAGTTTTGCATACAACAAAGGATAGGCTATAAACATTTGTCTGGTCAATTCGTTTTCAGACAACTAACTTTCGACTCTTGCTCTTAGCATTTAGATGTAAAATAGAGCATATTAAAAAGTCTATTTTGGCTCCTGGAAAAGATTTACCTTGTAGGTAAAGTGTAGGTTAACCCTGTTTTTTTTTCATTCCTTAGAAACTAGCAGGTATGCAAGTCAGGATTCAAAGGTTGGAGATTACCTTGTCCATTCTTGAAGCAAAGGTAAAAAAAATTCTTAAAACATAAAGATGGAAAAACAGCCAAAAATATTTTCTTGTTTTCTCATTTTCCAAAAGAGAAATTTCTAAAACACCTTAATTTTTCCGAGAAGTATATGTTTATGCCAGCCAGGAACACATCAAAACTGTCTTTAGAATAACTCTATTTCTAAAAAGAAAACGCATAAGGACCTAGAACACATTAAAAACTTGGCTCGTTGGTTGCTTTTAAGATGATCAAATCTTTACAATAGGTCAAAGTGTTTTCTGCTATTTTGAATTTGTCTCAAACAACACCCATAGTTTATATTCAAATTGGATAACGTCGTTTCTTATGTGAGTAAATTTGTTTCTAAACTAATTAGTTATCGTCAATTCCTGGGCTTGATCAAATTGCTCCCGTTGATACAACACAAACGACAACAGCGACAACAACAACCAATGATACGCAACAAACACAACCTACTTCAAATAATACACCAACTCAAGTAAGTATAGTTCCATGATTAACTTGTTAAAAAGTTCTGCATGTTTGTACAACTTTAATTGTTTTTTTTTGTTTTTTTTTCGTTTTTTTAATAGAACGAAGAACCAGCACCAGTCGTGGGTAAGTGATTTTATTTTTTATTATTTTGTTTAATTTCGAAAAGATCCCATCAACCAATCTATAATGTGTAGTTAATATCATTAAGGTCTCTTCATTTATTTTATTTTTATTTTTTATAGTGGAGGAGCCAGAAAAACCCAGTAAGTAGGCGTTTTGATTCTCCTTTTTTGCAACACCAAACACAAAAGCAAAACGACATTTGAACTTACCAGTAAACAACCCTTAAAAACACACGACCCTTAAAAACTACAATGGTGGTTTCCATGGTTTTTTGGAAGATATACAGCTGTTATCAGCGTGTAAATGCTTTTTTCGGACCTAAATTTAAGTTGATCTTATGGAAAAACCACTAAAAAAATCGAAATTTCATCTATGTCAATCATTCAAGAAAAATGAAGTCTCGAATTTTCACCTTTCCAACTAATTCAAACCCTTAATCAAAAGATAAGTTGGAAGAATAAAGAATAAAGTTCAAACCTTAAGGTGACTTTTGAGCCCAACGGTGATAAAATTTACTTATTGTAGATCAGAAAAACACCATTTTAAATACTACACAAAGTACTCATTTGGATTGTAGTTTTTAAGGGGTGGTATAGAAAAAGTGGTGTTTATTACTTAAAACAATCATTTTATTATCAAAACATCTTCAAAAACATTTTTCTTTTTGATAGAAAATAAAAACACAACGGTTAGACCCTGAAATAAAAAAACAAATATTTTAAATATTTTTGAGAGCAGCATCTGATTTGGGCCTATTTTTTTTGAAAAGGGTGCTGATGGTCCACGGATCATAGTAGGCTTCTTGCAATTGACAACTTGCCTTTGACAATTCGCTTTGGTGCATGTTGACCTCGACATTACAGAGTGCCAATGCGAACACTCCCTAAGGAGCTTAGGTCTTTGGCATTGTACTTTGCTTCGCAGAAACCTTTTGATTTATGATTATTAGCTAGATCCTCGAAATTTTGTTAAAAAGCTAATGTGCCATGACATATGATTTTTTGTGTGAATCAAAGGTTAAATTTTACAAAAACGGTATCATTTGGAAAAATAATTATCCCGACAAGGATGTGTCCAACCTTATAAATGGTAAGTTTTAAGGGTATAATTGTGTGTTTTTAAGGGTATTTTTCCCTTTAAAAAAGCAATTATCGAAAAAAGATTTTGCAATAGTTTCCTAGTTTAAAAGTATAATAGTAAAACACATCTCAAATCCAAATTTGGTTAAAATTCCTTTAAAATCAAACTAAATACGGGCTAAAACAACTTGTAGTTTTTTAGCTTAGGCCTGAGATTAAACACAATTTTGTAGCCATAGCTACTTTATTTCCTGAGCTATGACTTGGCCATTTTTACTGTAGTTTTTAAGGGTTGTTTACTAATATCGAATTTTTTATTTTTTTCAGCAATGACCGTTGCCAAAGATTCCCGTTATATGAAGTTCTTCAAAATGGTCAGCTTTGTAAGTAGCAAAGCAATGAATATATTATGAATATTTATTTTCTGTATGCATAGCAAAAACTTTTAATATAACATCTCAGTACATTTTTTGATCAGATTTTTTGTAGATTTAGTAGCTATACATGTTGTTTTTACAGCGTTGGCGAACAATTCTTTTTTTACTATCTTTCTTCATTTAACAAACGCTTTTTTAAAGTATATTTTTTGTTGTCCAAGAAATGTTTATTCAATTGTTATTCGTCGGTTTTATTTCAGGGTGTTCCCGCTGCAGCAGTCAAAGGTAAAATGGCAGCAGAAGGATTGAATCCAGATTTATTAGAGTAAGTGGAAAACTTTCGAATATTTTTGCATCGAGTTTATCGGAAAAACTTTAACGGAATGTTTTTACTTTTGTTGCAGTACTCCAAATGCAGCGGCACCCGCCGGCGGTGGTGGTGGTGGTGCAGTACAACTGGTTGACGATTTGGACACTTCTGATGATGACGATGATGACAATGATGACAACGATGACTCTTCTGATGCATCCTCTTTCACTGATAGTGATTGATGCATGACAATAATATTATAGCTGTACAGGGAATTTTAATTTATTCTATATTTCTTACATTTTATAATAGTTTTATTATTAGAAGCATTTGTGTCCAGTGGCACCTAATGAAGTTTTAAAGGTGTCAGGATAATTCATGTTTGGGTTGATGGTGATAATACGCAAAGAAAGTTACGTAAGCAAGCTACTTAGAGAGAAAGAATTTTTTTTTGGAAAATACAGAAAGGCTAAATAATTTATAAGTTTCCTATAAAGGCGCTTTTAAAATGTACGCACTCTTTACAAATTTACCAGAACATTAAAACGAATGATCGATAAGTTCTACACGCAAAAAAATCATATAGTATTTTTCTTCTCTCTACGCAAAAAACAACAACAACACAACATTTGATTTAGTCTGATGATACATGTAGCCTATGCTCATTCGGCCCCAATACTTGTAGCTAACTTTAACTACAAGTATTTTGGGCCAAAGGATACCTGATGATATTGTTTTGATGTTTAAAAAGCTTATAGTTTCGAGGTTTTTTTTCACAGAATACGGGCGATGGGAACCGGACATGTCAGATAAAGTACGGTACGATCAGTAGTCTGTGCAACGCTCACATTCCACTCTTCGTTTTAAGAGGTATGTTTTCTTGCCTTTTCAAACAAATTGACACTTTCTTTCCAAATATGATGAAAAGAAGCGGAAGCACTATTCGATAGCCATACTGGATGATTATTTTTTTGCGTGTAGAGCTACAGATGATTCTTATCAATCTGAATCACTCGTTTTCATGTATTGGCTATTTCTTCTCATGTGTTTTCCACTCTTTTTCACGTGTTTACCATCCATTTAACGTTTTAGTATTAATGATTTACTGGCCACACAATCGACCTTTTTTTGGAATTTGTAAAAATGGAATTTTTTTATACGACTATTGCATATAATCAAATACATAAAGTAAGTGTATATTTTTTAGAGAATAATTATTCTGTTAAATTGTTAGGCAATTGCATTTGAAATGAAAGAAATTATTATTGAAAGCACAACACAGGGTTGCCATTACCTGTTAACAGATTCAATCTTTCTTATTCTGGACACGCAAGCTCTAAAGGCACCATGCAGAAAGTAGAATCTGTCACTCCGAGCTGTTTTGAAAGAAAGTTCGCGCTACGGCTGGCGGCAGGCGCTGCGGCCTGGGCTCTAATGTTTACATTTTAAGAATGCGAAGCACAGCGTAAAAAGTGTATAGGTCGGGCCTATACAAAGATCAAAGGAACTCACTCGAAGTGTCAGATCCTTTTTCTCCGCCCGTGCCTTTAGAGCTTCAGCGTGCCGGGCTAGGAGGAAACGGATCTGTCATCAGGTAAGGTTGCCACGTCTGCCGAAAATGTCTGGAATTAGAGGAATCATGAACAAGAGTCAAAAAAATGAAAAAAATCTCTTACGCTTTTTTTCGAGTGATTTACCCCTCGTTTTTACCCGTGTCCTGTCCAAAAGTGGACAAGTGGAAATCCGCCACCTATAGAGGAACCTCGTTTTTTTATTCACAGTAGTGTAGTATGGACAAGAAAAAAAATCTCGCGTCTTAAAATCATTTAAAGGAGATAAAATAAATAGTTTAGCCAATACACCTTTCCCGAAACTTATTGCGCAATCGATTTATGACAAATTTCAAAATGTAAAATTAGATAAAACTTTTGCGTTTGTTGAAAATGCATACTAAAGTGAGTAAAGTGTGAAGTTTTGAAAATCAAAATCTATTTTGATCAGCCACAATAGGTTTGCAAAAAAAACGTGATTTAATGATAACGAGGCTGGGTATGGTAAAGTGAAAGATAACAAAAGTGCGATAACTTATGAATAGGAGTCAGAATTTAATGAAATTTTCAGTATTTGTTTTTCATGATGTTTGAAATCTTTCTATCGAAACGGAGTCGTCATAAATTGAAGATCTTCAAAATCGATTGCGCAATAAATTTCGGGAAAAGTGTATATCTCTCTTAATAAAAGCACTATTTTGTCTGTCAGTGTGTGTCACTTTCAAAATGGTAGCCGAGTTGTGGGCTTGAAATAATTTCAAAATTTTTCAAAAAAAAAATAGTGAAAATTCTGAAAAAAAAATTTTGGGTGAGAAATTTAATTGGCCTAAATTTTTTGGTCCAAAATTATTATTTTTTTCAATTCCTCCAATTTTTTTTTTTGTGCGGAAAGTCCGAAGGGCTTCTTTTTTTTTTTTTCAAAAATGTTTTTAGCCCAAAAAAAAGTTAAGGCCAATTTTTTTTTGACTCCTCCAATTCATGTAAAGACAAAATTACAAAAAAAAAATTTCTGGAAAAGCAAGCCCGAAGGGCGCGCGTTTTATATCGACGGGCGAAAGCAGTGTCTCTTCAGCGTCCTTGCGACGCTGGTTTACCAGCTAGTAAGTAATAAACACCGATCATTAAATTATTTTATTAAGAGTTGAAAACCCGAGGGAATTTAACTTTAAATGAGAAAATAATATCTTCATTGAAATCAAAAATCATGGTCATGCCATGTAGAACGCGTAATAGAAATTCGTATGGATGATTTCATAAATTAATCGTGAATTTGTTCATAATAGCGAACCTGTATAAATTTCTTGAATCTTATTGGCGGAGAGATGATGTGTTTTTTCCTAATTGTACTCAAACACAGTACAATTAAGAACAAATTGTACAGTATCTCTATTCTCAAAAGTGGTTCATCCCTAGATAAACTTAAACTTGATTGGTTAATATGTTTCATAAAATAAAAATGATTTATCCCCAGAGTGTTCGAATTTCCTTCTGATATTTGAGGAAGGTTTGAAAAAGTGCATGTATTCCAGGCTAGAACGCAGTTCAAAAATTAATCGAAGGGCTATTAACCCAAAATTACCCTAAAAAGGCATGTCATTACTGGTTAATTATATGGTAACTACAATCACTGCCATAACTATATGCGACATACACATTTCTTGTTTCTAACATCAGAAAAAGACCTCTACAGGATGAAGAATTCCCCTTCCCCCCATATCAATGTTGTTTTCTTATAGCCTGATAATATATTAAGTCCAGAAAAAAGTTTGGTTCAACATTGAATAGGGTTTTTTGTTTGTTTGGAATGCAGGGTAATTACATTGGAATGCAGGTCAATTACAAATCTATCGGGCAATTACAGATTAATATCCCGTATATGTAATGGAGCGCGCAAGCAAAATGAAATCCACCATATAATTATATAGTATTAACCATGCGAAATGCCAAAGATCCCCCATAAAGTTTCTCAGTACACCTAAATTATAAAATCGTTATATTTATGGCATTTAGTTACTTCAAAATATATCTTTTTCATCAAATACACTTTATCGGTTAAGTAAAGTTAGATATATGATAAATATCATACTTCATCATATAATTAGTCTACGTCTACAATTGCAAGTCAATGATCTCGAGACTTTAAAACGAGGTTATCATAATATAAGAGTACGGTTTGCTATTTTATCATACAAGTACGAAAACTTTTTACACAATGGTTCGAGTAATCACTATTGTCGAAGCAATCTACATGGGAGACCAATTAATAAGACATTGATAGAACCAACCCTAGATATTATATGAAAAATTTTGTTTCTACAGTATGTCTCAAATATTTACAATAAAAAAATGAAGAGGTATACCATAATCATTTGTACAAGTGCCCATTTAAATCATACCACAGGCGTGTCTATTCTTAGCCCACGTTTTCAATGGGTACGTCTAATAGGGAATAGGGGCTTATTTTCAGTCAGGGCGCTCGATCGAATAATCATGGCATTCTCAAAACTATAAAAAATATCTCTTTTCTCTTGATTAAAAATTCCATAACAGGTTGAACAGGTAACAGGTTGTAATATACACCTACAAAAGATTCATATCTTACCCTACCCGAACTATATGCTTAAATCTTCCGATCTTATGGTAAACCATTGTTTTAAGAACATTCAGCAATGAAGGTTTCAGTGTGAATTTTGAAGTTAATTCGTTTATTCATATCTTTAACTGTCGGATTTAGTATCTTTCACAGTGTCGGATTTAGGCACGTCACCTTTCATGGGATGTCGGGTTTGGGCATGTCGGGAAATTTCTCCTCGGCAGCCTCGGCAGCTGCCGCTTTAGAAGCGAGTATTCTTTGAGCAGCAAATGCGATCGTAGCAGTTCCTACGATCAATCCTGCGACTCCACAACCGATCGCGACAGCTAGACCAGATCGTGAGTGTTTTTTCACATCCTTTGAATAAATACGAAAAAAGAGAAATCAATTCATGGATTTCACTAATTGACTGGAGTATACGAGAAAGAAAATTAATGGTGGATGCTTCATTCCTAAGAATAAACCGTCAACCGTCTTATCACGGCACATAAGTTAATTTTTCACATATTCATTTTAAGCTTCCTTTGGATGCAAAAATGAAGATTTCATAAAAATTCTGATTCTGTATTTATACCTTTACGAGGACTTTCTTTCCAAGCCCCAAATCTTCTGTAGACTCTTCCCCAGGCTCATAATAACAATAATAAACTTTTGTATTGAATTTGTCTTCTTCAGGACCGTACGGATGAACACCACCAAATCCACTCTGGCTACCTCGATCATTATCGTCAAATTTAATGAATTCTAAAGTTGCCTATCAAAAGCAACGAGATAAAATATTGAACAATATTCATAATTCTTTTTTTTCAAGAACAAAGGGTAATAAGAAAAGTTGGTAAAACGTTTGGCTTATTACCAAACTTTATCTTCTCAACTTCAAATAAACTAAAAAGCTTACGAGGCATTTACCCAACCCTATCTAAATATTATTTTCCAAATAAACGTACAAAGAAGCGTGACAGCAAGTAATCGTGCAACATACCCTTGTTCCAGCAACATGCTGACATTGTGGTCCACCATAGGCAAGCAAAAAGAAAGGTTTAATACTCGGTAAATCGATAACTTTCGTTACATCACCGTTGTCTTGGCAACAATAGTTAATGACGGTAGATTGTTCGTTGTATTCACCGTCAGGTAGAATTCCTGAACGTCGATTTGGTTGATCGAATTTTCGATGCTCATCATCCCATCGAATGAAGCCTTCTTTTAAACCATCGGGACACTCGCCTAAAAATCATGGACATCGAGGTTTAAAAACAAATTAAAAGTAAAATTAAATTTTAAAATTTGACAGTTTTATCAAGGATAATATAGATATAGCTCGAATCTAAAGATATGGCGAGTTTAATACGAAAAACGGGACTTTCGATTCTCTTGTGGTTCTTGAAAATTTCATGACTTATGAAAAGATGATTATGGTAATTAACCCTTAACCATTTCTGTGAAATTTTTTCTTATTTTTGTTTTAGTTCTAACGTTCTAACATCCATAAAGTACGTACGCAGTAAATGTACCAATATTTGACACCCCCTCCCCCCTTGTACGCAGCTGTACGCTTTGGACAACACCCTCCCTGCGTACGTACTTTAAAAAAAAATACCTCCCCCCTCCCTCTCTTTCACTGATTTTTTTTGGCTTTTTTTCTGTCAAATATCAAATTTTCAATTTTTCGCGACTTTTATATATAAAATATAAAAACTTTATCCATAAAACCAATCATTTTAGTTTTTGGTATCATTAGAACTAAAGATTCTCGAACATTTTCCAAAACTAAGATCCAAAATATTGAGCAATAGACAGTTGAGTACGTACTCATTAGCATTGATCCTTGTATGCACCTGTACGCTTTTGGCGTGACCCCCCCCCCCCTCCCCCTACCTGCGTACGTACTTTTTTTTATGGATGCCCCCCTAGAGCATTTATCGTAAGACCTTTAAATTTTTGATGGGATTGCTCAACATCCTTCAAACAGGTCCGGAAATTTGAACTCGGTCCTTGCACATTGCATCATTTAATAGAATCGTTTTGAAATTACAGCAAGAAAATAAAATACTGAGTGCACTTTACAAATTGCAAATTGGATGAAAAATAATCTCCTCTCAACTTTTGGTTGTGGTTATTTGTTGTGAATGTGGTTGTATATCATTTATTATGACATTCAATTTCCATTCAAATACAACTAGACGAGACTAGATTTTAAAACAGGTCTTAATCCGGCAGTTAAAATATCTGAGAAGCGCGATTACCATAGGTACCTACACTATTGATGGATAGAAGAGTTTCGAAACTGAAACTACTTAAAGACAGTCAAACTATTGTTTGACTGAAACCTTAAAATAAATTAGGCCCTTAAAGCTAGAGCTGACATATTAAAGTGATATGTCACGCGGTGTAAAAGGGGACATGAATGTTTTTGGAAAAAAAACATTTTCAGCTGTATGATATTTTGCAATTGTTTGTTTTTAATGATGAGAGTGTCTGGTAGAGAAAACTGTATGAACAACGAGAGATAGATATTGAAGGTCATATGTCAATTTACCCACATATTTCCAATATTGCAACGAAAAACTTTATAACTGAATAAAATTACGCAATTTTTTAATAGATTTTCAACTCTGAGTTACTCGAAAATCTTTTCCTGAAACTTCGATTCTTCAAAGAACGGAAGGAATAAATTTGAAAGAAGTAAAATGTACAAATCCCAAATCCTAAGAGATAGATTCACCTTTTTTATAAATACAGTATTTCCCTTGTGGCCACTTTCCCCCGGTCTCCTTGTTGACGTCATGGATACAAAATCTTTGTTGGATTCCATGTTGTGAGAAATTGGCAGCAAAATGGTAACTTTGTGAACGCTTATTAGCTGGAAATTCATCTTCTGTATTGTGGTAAGTGAAACCACGCTTCCAATTTTTCTCCGCACACCCATTGGCGGTCTCGGGTAGGCCGTACGTACCTGCTGGCCAGCCACTATATTCGGAATGAGCTGTAAAATAAACATAGAACTAGTATTTAAAAAATAGATTTCTCGAAAGAACTTTTCATATACACTGCACTTTATCTCCATAATATTTTGACTACAGTTACAGTGAAGTAAACGAAGGAAAGAATTATGGATTGCTGCATAGAATATTTGTTTTACAACTTACCAGTGTGAGGGGCGAGGCATAGTAAAAATATTGGCAAGAGTAACCTCTCCATTTTCTAAATAGAAACACGAAAATAAAATTTTAATCTTAATTAATATGACATTCTAAATTTTTGCCATTTGGGGTCTTCATTTGGCTTATAAACAGCTACACTAACCAAAACTTAACTTTCTGGTTAATGGTCATAAGGATAGAGCTGTAGACCAAAATCTATTTGAGGAGATTTGAGAAAAAATCGGGGGGAATCAAACTTTTTGAGGAGATTTGAGGAGTTTTGAGGAGGGAACCCTGGACGTGTTCAACTGAATTCCAAGAAAAATCTCTCTTCAGGGAAAAAGAAAACATTATTTTAACAATCACATATTATTGGCTACATTCTGCCCACATAGAAAATGAGCAAAACAAATAATTCTCTAAAGGAAGTGAATACACAATAGTTGGTGGCAATCCTCAGAACACGTGACATTTCATTTAAGAGGGTCTATGTGCCTTGTCTAAAATCTGTTGCACAGTCGTATTGAAATTTTAATGCTCTGACAGAAATTCAATATCTGTTGAAAGAGGGCATATGTATAACGCCTCTTTTATTTTGTTTTATAGGTGATATGATCAGTTAATCAATGATTATTGAGAATCAAATGAAAACTAACTTTTAAGAATCATGCTTTGCCTTTACAATTTGAAATGGAAAATTCAAAATGTTTTTGTTGGAAATTTAAAGGCAAAATGTTGCTCAACTGTGATTCATGGTTTCTTTACACAACAAGAACAGGATCCAGGATTAATGCGTATTCAACATTTTTGGTTAAAGTCAATTTGAAAATTATGTCCAAAAAGGTTTAAAATATTAGTTAAATATAAGATAATTATCATTATCATTAATCTACTGAAATTAATAACAATCGAGGTTTCTGGGTCACTACTTCTTAAAGAATACGAAAAGTGACCTCAGGAGCGGATTTAGAACAAAAGATCGGAGATGATAATTGTTAATCCAAGGATTTAATCGCACTTCTCAGCAGATGAACGACCTAGTCTAAATCCGCCACTGGACCTTGCTCATTTTGCTACATCATTAGATTTTGACCTTTTGCCAAAATTCAAAGAAAAACTTTCAAATTTTAACCATTTATCATTTAAATAATCTTCAAGTTGTATAACCATAAACAAGTTTTGATTCGCAATAAAACTTCTTGGGTTACGAAAACAAAATATATCCCAAAATCGTTTAAATTTGAATTGGCTGGGTTTACGATTTGATGCATTGTGAAGACGCTAGAAAAGTGTTTTTTGACAAACACTGTTTGTTTTTACATTAAATGCAGTAATTATAAGACTTTGGACGGACTAAAGTCATGTGTCATGTTATAAATAGAAATGTTCTCTAATCATGGTATTACGTGATGTTATCAGGCTACTTACTCCCTAATGTGAATGGTTTCAGGCTACCCCCTAATGCAAATGGTATCAGGCTACCCCCTAATGCGAATGGTATCAGGCTACCCCCTAATGCGAATGATATCAGGCTACCCCCTAATGCGAATGGTATCAGGCTACCCTCTAATGCGAATGATATCAGGCTACCCCCTCAGGTGAATGAGAGTTATTTTTAATTGTATCAAGTGTCAAAGCTGATCACTTAGACGTTCATTATGTAAACAAACAACTTGAACAGATATTGCAAAATCGC
Source organism: Mitrocomella polydiademata (assembly GCA_036023255.1). Lineage (NCBI taxonomy): Eukaryota > Metazoa > Cnidaria > Hydrozoa > Leptothecata > Mitrocomidae > Mitrocomella > Mitrocomella polydiademata. The sequence goes on from JAYRBV010015357.1 coordinate 15,718, forward strand.
AACCTTTGAAAAAATAAACAAAAAGAGAGGGTAATAAAAAAATTGGAAGAATAATAGTTGTACACAATCAAAAGATCACGTTGCCTGTCGACAATATTCATCATCATTTGTTACTTGCGTGTCGAAATTCTTTCATTGTATAAAAGATGTGCGTGCGTAAAATATTTTCAATTGTCTTTATTCTACCACTACGTCAATTTGAAAATAGACAATTATCTTAAATAGACATTTCATATTATCTAACTCTAAAAAATGAGCAGGGTAAAGAGATCTACCCCCCCCCCTCCTCCTGTGGCGATGACCAAATAAGTCGTAATATCTAGTTTAAAGAGGGTAGCTCTAATGTTTGCGTGACTTAGATAATCTCCTGATGCAAAAATCAATATTGGTCTGGGGTGCAACTATTTATTTGATTGTATACGCAGTTGTGTATGGTCTCTAGACTTACAGAGTGTTTACGTTTTAACTATTTTTTTTTAATTTACTCAAATACTTTTTCTAGCATCTTAGCAACGACTTCGGGAAGAATGATAATAGAACTTTTAAACTGACACTTTTTCTCACGCTTCTTTCTATAAGAAGGGGAAAAATTATTGTGGTCTCGTATTTATTTACTATTGCTTCCAAAATAGTAAACATAAAATAACTTGATCGACCACAACATTACTAACCAAAGCTTAAAGTGCTTTATTTTGTGTGTCTGACCTGTCCAAATTTTATTTGTTTAACGGAATAAATCGGCTTTGAAATGCCTGACAAGTGACATGTTTTCAGGAAGCAAACCAACTCGCTTACGGCTCTGCAAACCATTTTTTTAGACTGTGCTCGTTAACCTTTACGAGGCTTTCTTTCTCGGAATCTTCGATGACTGAGAAGAAGATTATGAAGGAATTTTACTCAACTTAATACAATTATTTTGAGCTACCAAATTCATTACTATATTGACGCATGATCTAAAGTCCTTTAAAGATAGGAATAATTGTCAGCTAGCACACCCAATAAAAGATTGGTACATGTTTTATAGTTTAAATGCCTTATAGCAACAACCTGAGGTATTACTTTGCAAATCTTTTCATAAAGAAGAACTGGACTCATTTCACACCTAGTAAAACCGGGACAAAATATTTATTTTTTAATACTTACTTATTCGAATTTTCTGTTCAATTCTTCTCTTTACGAAATTCCACCATTATTGTTTATTCTGTTCTTTTAGCGTCCGAACAAACAGGCGGAACATTCAAGCCGTTCTTCTGGCAGGCAAGCTGGCGGCCAATCATACAGCAAGATTGTAAATGAAATCACTCAACCGTAAAATCGGTTTTTGCGATGATCTGAACGTAAAATGTGAAAAGAAAAGAAGTTAAAATTTACAGTATAGAAATATCGCAAATCTTTTATCCAATTAATAGATTAAAAGAATTATAGGATAAGAATCAAAGGATAAAAGGGAAATTTTTTGAGAATTTCTTACTTGAAAACCAATTAATGAAATCTTTTTTTAGAGCCAAATGGACTTTTTCATCTTTTTGAGTTGAGAGTCAGTTTTCCGAAGGCGGAGACAAGTCATTTCTGACAGTCAACTTTTGGTCTAACCTTTATCATGACTGATAAATATTGTTTTCGCAATAACTAAAATAAATTAAAAATCAGGAACGTGCATTACGTAAAGTCCTCTCGCGCTTCTCATAAAGAAATCAGGTCCATGCCAAAGGTTGAATTTTGTAGTGAACTCGTAAACCTTCAAAAACTGATTTCCGTAGACTATGAATTTTCCTGCTAAATAAATAGGTGAGAGTTACCTTCAAAGTTTTAAAAAACGTGCTACTCAACTCAAGTATTTTTTAAGGTGATCGATGGTCAATTGAATTGAATTGAGTTTTCATGAATGTAGAATTCAGACACAAGACATTTTTTGGTTGTATGCCAGCTGCCAACTAAAAATGACGTATTCCTATACATCATACAAAGATTCAATTGCTTACGTCAGCAAAAAATATTTTAGAAAACATCAAGGACTTTAACAAATGCCGGAAGCCAAGGTGGAATTTTTACCGAAAACAATTTTTTACTGTTACTTGGCTAGGTCAAGAGCAGATAGTATTTTCCTTAGAACGCATCAATACCCCTTAGATTAGCCACAAGACCTAAATACATTGCGTTTCTTTTCACATGTCAAAACAGAACAACAACAAAAAAAATCAAGAAACATCCCTAAAACACCCTTTTAATGTGTTAATTTTTTCAACTCAACCTTTGGATGGTTAAGTGGTGCAAAGCCAAGGATGATTATGGTTAATCGCAATTTACTAAGATAGGAATTAACTTTAACAAGTGTCGGTATAATAAAATGGTTTACGTAAGCAAGTATCTCTAGCAATTTAACATGTGTTTGTCATCTCTTTCATCCTTAAATCATGAAACTTTTTTCTTTTAAACTAAATAAAACCAGCAAAGTAATGCTTGGATGAAATCAGAAAGTCGACATCTTTCATACACCCATCATAAGTCTCTCAATATCCCGTAAACCTTTTTAAATGTGCATCTTACAGACTTGAATACCTTTTTTGGTTAGAATTCCTAAAAAATCCATTTTGCAGTTTCCAAGGCCAATTGAATAACGTGCCTCGAAAGAATCATGGCTTACTGGTTGCCTTGAAAATGAAATTGTTGAAGTTCTTCAAAAGGAAGCGTTCATCGATGGGAAATTAAAATTGATTATATAAAAATTATATAATTGATTGTCAGAAACATTTCGTATTTCTCATTGTTTTGCGAATAAAAAGCTACATATTTAAAGCTTTTAAAAGAATAATCAATCTAAAGATAGTGTACAGTTTTGCACACTGGTCCAGCTGATGGCGTGATACTTTACACGACCCTTAGTAGTACGGGATTGGCGTGATACTTTACACGGCCCTTAGTAGTACGGGATTGGCGTGATACTTTACACGGTCCTTAGTAGTACGGGATTGGCGTGATACTTTACACGGCCCTTTACACGGCCCTTAGGAATTTTAAGGGAAAGGGAATTAGCGTCAAGAATAAGGAAAACAGCAAAGTTTAATGATACTGAGATATCTCTTAAAGAGCCCTTCTTTTTTTCTTAAAAAAATACTTTTTACAAAACTTTCGATTTTTTCACAGACCCAGTCATAAATGTATATATGCATAAATAAAAATATTTTCTTGTCACATGGTCCAGCCTGTCAATGTTCACATAATACCAATCTTCCTTTTGAACCGTACATCTTCGTTCGTTCGATTTCATTCGATTTCACTGATGACCATCGATCGTTTCTTAGCGATTTTCTTTGAAGGTGTATTGTAGTTGCATAGAACATTGCAATGAGAATTCAAATGGATCTTCTTTGAAATTACATTGTTCAAAATATCTTCACACTAGAAATAAAAAGTACAGAGAGGGTTAGTTGACAGTTTGTTTAATCGGATTAACGGGAGGGAAACAGCTTTGGAAAAGTCTGTAATATGTTGTCGTATCTTACCTCATCCGCATTGCCACGCAATGAGTTTGAGTCGTCACATATATCGGTAGAGGTTGGTATTTTGTCGGTGTTCAATTCATTCTTGATGGTGAGACAGATTTGACATTTTGACATGACAGATATAGCTCGAAACAAGTTTGTAGATGGAGTTGTTGTGGAACGGCCATAATATTTACGTGGACCTAAAAAATGGTAAACAATAAAATATGTTGGCAAATTGTTGTTGTTGATGAGTTAACTATACAGTCATTGCTAGTTCATGCCTTTACAAGGGAGGTACTGTTCCGAAACAAACAATGCACAAGTAGCTAATCACTTATAGGCCCTTATCTTTGTATGTCAAATGCGTGCAAGTAATTCGATAACAAGTCTATGAGATTATTTTTTACAAAACATTAAAATTAGTATGATGCGTGAGTACAATATATAACTTAGAAACAATGTATTTTGAATACCTTCTAGATGTACAAAAAATTCATCTCAATTTGAAGTGGTAGATAAAGAGGTTTGAAAAAAAATATTACCTTGAGCTAAGCAGCAGCCGGCGAGTATACAAAGAATTGTAGCAATGAAGATCTTCATAGTTTGTTTATAGCTTTGAGTGAGTGATTGATGTTTGCGTATATTGCTAATGGTATTAGACGGAGTTTGCAAGTGGCTTATTTCAGTATGCGAAAGCTGCTTTTATATAAAAAATAATAAACAGTTGAAGATTTCATTTCTATTGTCACCAACCCTCTCATAAAAAAAAAGAAAATAAATCTCGGCTACTTGTCAAACAAATGCTTTATAACAATAAGAATTGCTTGAGGTTTTTACCAAGAAATTTGATATCGTTTTAGGTCCTTTGCAATTGACAATTTTAAGTACTGTTCCAGACTTTGTCTGAATTTACAGGAAAGTTCGAGAAAAGAGTAGATTGGGTAAGGGTGCAAGGTCCGTTTCAATTTCAAGGATACTTTATAAATATAGAACATCAAAAAAGGCGAAGATATATATGGAACATCACGTGACCCACTTCTTTATAAAAAACTTTTCAGCATAGCTTTGAATTAAGCGGAAGGCCCAATCTTAAGTTTTATAATTTCTTTTTCCTTCTACATCATCAACAGTGCGGGTGAATATTCTTCGATTTCAACCTGAAGATTTGTTTATTTGAAATACGTTTCTTTCTCACGACGTTCTACGCTTCCATGATTTCAGTACAAGAAGTTTCTTTAAACACAATGACACAATGGGGAACGGTGCTTTGAACGTTTTGCAATTGCGTGTTATTTTGAACAGGTATCCATTACTGAAAGTTACATCCCAAATGATTTATGACATGTCAACAAAAAAATACATAGAAGGGCAGTAGATGGGGAAGGCTGGGTCAGGAGACAAAATGATACGGATAAGCCGGTAAGCAGAAGCTAGATTTGGTTAGCACGCAGATACATCATGTGCCATTGTGTTTGAAACGGTGCGCGATAATTGAACAACGGACAAGTATGGTGACATTTAAGGGTCTGTTTTAAAATAGAAGAGAATTGTGCAATACATTGCATTCCTTAAGCACATGCATGAAGTTACTCAAGTGGTCTTTATAATATACACAACAACACGCCTCAATTCTCATATACCGCTTCTAAAACCCAAACGATCTAGGCCAGTATTACCACTTAAAAGTACAAGCGAAAAGTTTACTTCTTTCCCGAGTCTTATCAGAAAATATCAGGAAAGAACATTCACTGGTCAGGTTCTTTCTTTGTGAAATTTGCACTTTATAAGTGGTAATGTTGATCTTTTTAAACTAGAGCGCAGCTGCGTAGATTTTTTTATGTCCGTTAGAAAGTAGCCTGTTCACACGACTCAACTTTTACGGGGAAAATTTGAATCTGCGTGGAGACTAGTTAGAAAGCTGCTGCAGTGATTTTTTAAAAGTCTTTTTGGTTATAAAGAGTGACCTTTAAATCTAACTTTGAATAACTTTTCAAGTTTATGTCGCATAAAAATGATTTTTACAGTCTGATAAATAATTTTATAAACATAAAAAGTTGTTCAAATTTAAAGTTAGATTTATTTTTGTCGGTTGACTGTAGTGTAGCTTTTCGTGCTTAGTTTAGCCTATATAGCCTGATTTTGATAATTCAGCCGTAAAAATGGTTTGGCCTATATATACGGGGGCATTCTTTAGTTGGGCTATTTGCTAGTATATAAGTATATAAGTGTCCGGACGGCATGGTAAGTCAGAGACCCCGGTACAAAGGTCCGGGCGGCGTGGTAGCCAGATACCCTGTATACATAAGTTCGGGTGGTATGGTAAGCCAAAGACCCTATGTAAATAGGAGCCAAAGACCCAGTGTACATACGTCCGGGTAGCATGGTAAGTCAGAGACCCCTTGTACATATGCTTGAGTGAGATAGCAAGCCAAAGAACTCGTGTCTACTGAGCCTGAAGTCTAGTATAACCTAGTCACATACCATTTGGCCAATCGCCCTACCAGGCTTTATTGTGAGAGGGAGAGACCCGTTTCGAAAAGTTTACATACTGGACGATACTACCCGTGTTACTGTAATCTGATATGCCCTGTTTCAATCTATTTCAAGATAACTCGCTTTTATCCTACCAAACTTGTTTTCCTGCCAATGTAAAACGTAAAAACGTGCCTTATAACATGTTCAATAAATTTATCTAACTTTTTGATTTTCACCGATGGCGAGAAGGCAAGCGAGGAGAATATCAAAATCATATAATGGGTATTTTGCATGACGATTTTAATTATCTAGTCAATACTACACATCATGAGAAAAAACCTTTAAACTTTCTTTCCAGGGCTACACTCAAATTACTTTTATCATTTTTCTCACATATCCTAAATATTTCCCTAAGAGCACTGTTACACTTCCCATGAGAAAATAAATCCAATTCAATTATCTGGTATTTTATTTGAAAATTGATTCATGGTTATATATGGCCCATGAGAAAAAAAAAACCAATTGAACTATTTGGTATTTTCTTTTAAAATAGATTGATACCCTCTTGGAAATATCCCACAGTTAGAACATTTGAATATTTACAAAATTGTTCGACTGTAGCCTGTTCACACGACTCAACTTTTAAGTGCCGGGAAATTTTGATTCTGTGTAGAGACTAGTTCGACTGATGAGACGGGGGAATGGTCATCCAGGGGGGGGGTCAGGGTCAGAATTCGCCGGAACGATTAGCCGGCGGAATATTGACAACCAGCCGGTGGAATGGTCATCCAGCCGCCGTAATTGTTAATCAGCCGGCAGAATATATGTTCTATAGGCGGAACGAACAGGCGGCCTTCTCGATCGATTCTGGTCTTTAGATAACATACCTATATATTATTTCAAAAGAATAGAGTTGAAAAAGAAAAACCTGGTACATTTGAAAATGACAATGGTATCAAATTCTTGATTTGACACATTCAAATACATTTTAATACTGATTAATGTTTAAATAAGCTGGGTGACTATCCAGCCGACTGATTAATTTCCGGCGGAAATGACTACTCCGCTGGCTGATTACTATTCTGGCGGCTGGATGACTTTTGCGGCGAGTGATTATCAATCGTTCTGCCGAATTTTGACCCTGACCCCCCCCCCTGATATGGAGTGGACACATCAAATTGTTTCATGTATTTATTCGATGAAGCGCCCATATTCTTTTAGGCAACCACCCATTCGAAGACGGGCGTTTATTAGAAATAAACCATTATTACAGAATGATAAGTTAAAACAACTTCTATATCACAATGAACATAAAAGGATTGCGGAACGCATAAAGTTCCTATGTTCGCTAGCGAAATTTATTACAAAGTTGAAAATATTTCTTTATTCGCCTAAAGTTTCTTTGATACGTCTCATAACAAGCGCCGCAAGTTTCCCGTTCCAACG
>JAYRBV010015369.1:2453-12699 GCA_036023255.1 Mitrocomella polydiademata
GTTTTTTCCCCCCCCCCCCCCCCCCAAAAAAAAAAAAAAAAAAAAAAAATCAGATCGATTTCATTTTCCGTTGCGTGACAAAGTGTATTTTTCAATGGCCCCTAAAACAACTCACTATCTGTATAATTCAGATTTCTAATAAAGATTCGAAGAAATCTGTTGTTGACCAGCAGAAAGAATTGAAACCAAATGAAATGAAATGGCAAATGGAAATGAAAAAAGTCCCAGAGAAAAAGCAGAAAGACTCCACTAATAAGAAGAAAGAAACCATAGCAAAGTAGGTATTTTATCATGCAACCATTTTTAATGTAATGATAAGTAATTAGTTATTGATGTTAGGAGTGAACATGGTCAGACCATATTTGGAGGAAAGGGTACTATAAGGTTTTATGCAAAATCTTTTTTTGATGTTTTATTTTTGAATACATGATCGAGTTCATCTGACAGCGCCCCGTAGTTGGGTGCACCTTTCTTGTAGAGTAGGATTTGTGCGTGTAGATGTGTGTGTAGATTTCTAGGAATCAGAGTGTTTCAATTCCTTCTTAGACTTCCAAAAGTTTACTTCGGCACAAGAACCCACAAACAGATCGGTCAGATAATCAGAGAATTGAGAAAAACAATTTACAAAGATGCAAGGTATTGATTCTTCTACTAGATTTGCAGACAATCAAACTTTATAAAAAATATAAAAGTTGACTGTGTCATTTTATGGCGCAATTACTCAAAAATTATTAATTTTTTTGTACTTTTTGGAGTCTAATTTTCGCTTATTTTCATCCTGAAAACCGGAAACTGTTAAAATATAATTTATTCTGGTCCTTAATATAACAACAAAATAAAGAGACGTGACCTTTCGTTCAATTGCTATTGCATTGCATTGCAATAGCAAGTCCTTCTGTGATCGATTCACAGGAAATAAGTCTCAAATCCCCGTGCCAGGGGAAAAGGACATATAACCTGGGAAACCTGCAACCTTTTCCCCTGGTCATTTTGCAAGGGGATTTGAGAATTTTTTCCTGTGATTGGCTAGGGAATCTGCATGTCAGGGGTTTGAGTCCTTCGCCGTTCACAGTAGTATAAAAGCTTACGCTGATATTTCTTCAAGTTCGGTTGGGAATGTTTTGCAACGTAGACAGGAGCCTTCCCAGTAGGCAATTTCGTCAAAGACCTACTTTGCAGGAGAGTGTTTTCTATTGAAACGCAAGACGTAATGAACGCAATTTTTAAATGATAGAAAACACACTCCTGCGTAGAGGTTATTTAGTGATTTTGCAGACTGGGTTATTTGTGATAGTCTACTAAGTACTGAAGCTAGGTTAGCTTTGGAATCACATGAGCGTTGATTTTTGTAAAGCCTTTTTTATCAATATTTTCATTTTGTAGAATGAGTATCCTTGGAAGTAGAGAGTATCTATGTATTCATCCCAGTGTGTCAAAAAGTCGTGATAAAAATGAAGAGTGTAAGCAGCTTGTCAAAGGCTACCAAGTATGTTTTGTTTAATTGTTATCTACATACTGTGGTAATCGATCGAATGTCGATTCGAACGTAAATCATATTTCAACGCGATTTGGTTAGTTTTCGAAACATAAAAAACAAGAGATGAGTAAAAAGAAACACAGCCATGACGAGCTTTCATATAACTACTAACTGCTCAGCTTGTTGAAGGTTATATTCTGGGGCTCGAAAGCTTTGGAACTTGTTTGTATAGTATATATCATGTATATGTTTCTTTTCTTGGCTCTCCCCACCCCTTATCACTGATAAAAGTTCAGCCCCTTCCAGGCCGGTGTCCTCTTCTATCAGTCTCTTAAGGGTTAAGTTTGGTATTATCCTTTTATTTTATACTAGGCGATAGAACATCTTTAATTGGTTTGGCGACAAGAGTCCCTGGTATAATATGCGTTATATATTCAATTTTATTTACTAGAGCAAGTCTTGTAAATTCCACGCCAATCATAATAATTTGAGTGCAAAGAAAAAGTTCAACGTTGCATGGGATGTGGAAGACCTTGTATCAGTGGGGAAGAAAGTTAAGGTGATGATCATCCATTTTGGATTAATGCAAAATGCAAAAAAGTGATAATTTTAACCTACAAATAAAATTTTGGTACACTTTATTGCTGCTAATTTGTCTCGTTGGACTAAAGATTTGTAAGGTATTCCATTTGAGGTTCGAAAGTTTTTTTTCAAGGAATTTTTAATAAACTGAATAATTATAGTAGCGAGTTGAATGTTTATGCAAAATTACCATACCACACTGAAGATTATCCAATGAGATTTAATTCCAGTAAAACACATCCGTCTTAAATTGTCTTCTGTCTTTTACCTTCTTACATACCTTTTACCTTCTTACCTACCTAATTTTGTCTCAATAACAAATGCCTTATATTAGGCATAATAATGTCGGACAAAATTGACGAAATTTGAATTTTGAAGGGGACGAAAATGTTCTAGTTCAAATTCTAGTTCTAAACAAACTTAGGGTAATTTTGGAAATAAGTGACGAAATCTTTTGACGGTAACGACAATTTTACCCGACGAAAATCTTTTTTTGACTAATAAGGTCTCAATAACCCAGCTTATCTTAATTTGTTTTTTTAGGGTTGTCCGTACTACGCAAGTCGAGAGTTATCGAAGCATGCTGATGTGATTTTCTGTCCTTACAATTATCTGATCGATCCTTTAATCCGGGGACAGGTTCGTCTTGTTCTTTTATACCTAAAATGCACCTTCTTTTCCATTTTCACACTAGATCATTTTGTCACGCAGCCGGCAGAATGCTTACAAATCCATGCTTGAAAAGTGTGTTTTTGATTGATACGGTACTGCGGTATTTTATTTATATTTATTTATTTGCAGCGTCGAAGTTCGTGGTTTACACACGAGACATGGTTATTATTATTATTATTGTATTTGTTAATCCGGGGACAAATCCCTTTTTATTAAAAAGCAAGGAAGAAAAAGAAGGGCTATTGATGAGCCAAGTGCGCACGATTTCTTACCTCTTTTCCCATAGCGTGAACGTGAAAGTACATCTTTGCCGACTCGTTATTTCCCCGTAGCTTCGATTTTTTTAAATCAAAACATTTTGATATATATAACTTTAGTGAAACTCACGCTTTAGGACTTGAGCTCAGCGCCTAAACCTCGGGTTACGCAATGTTATGGTTACGAGTTTAAAGAAACTTGTTATATGCAGTCATTTACACATTCCTAGTTATATTAAGAAAACTTGTCGTACACAGGTCTTTCTTATTTCTTTTCCCATTTTCCTTGATGAAGATGTCGATTAACCTGAAGAATCAAATTGTGATTTTGGACGAAGCACACAATATCGAAGACTCGGCTCGTGAAGCAGCCAGCGCCCAACTGACCATGCTCCAGCTGGAAGAAACACAAAAAGACTTGCAAGATATGAGTAAATCAAAATACAATCATTTTATGCCTTCGACTATTATTTTTGATTACTTTAGATGTTGAAACTTTCGCGGACGGAGAGTTTTGCAAATCGGAAAATTCGCGAATTTTTTGCATTTCTCGTACATAAACTTTTGTGAATAGCTCTTGTAGAAATTGTTTAATTGTTCTTTGACCTTTGTTGCTGATTGGATTGTTTTTTAAACAAAAAATTTCGCGAATGGAAGCAGAAATGTTTTTTACACATACATTAACTTTCGCGAATCATTAAGTTCAGAAACTTACTTTCGCGACATAAATTTGACCCAATTTCGAAAGTTTCCGTCCACGAAAGTTCCTGTACCTTAAGTACCTTACTTGCCAGATGGCCAAAATTTTATACGAATTATTCCATTAGTAAGAATGTCTGCGTCAACCTTGTGTTTTTTATTTGTATTTAGTTCGATGTGGATTGATGGTGGAATCACATCAAAGTGTTTTAATGTTGGTAAGCTGGAGTTGCTTTTTTAAATGGATTGATGCAAATTATTTGTACGGGAACTGAATAGAACTATTCCCCGAGTTACTGTTTATATTTCTGAACTTGTTTCCAAAACATATATACATGACTCGTTTAATCTCAAGTGTATATGTGTTCATTATGACATAATTGAGTTAAATTTGTTGTGGGAAGGTGAGCATACCGTAAATGGTCTATTTAGCATTCATTCATTCTCGAGTTAGCGCCCATCTCAAATAAGCGTTCCCCTTTTGAAATTTTCGAAATCATCCAATAAGTGTCTCTCACGAATGAGCGCCCTTTAATGATCCAAAAATTAAATAGGCGCTTCGGGCGCTAAATTGATAATTTGCGGTATACACGGAAACTCAGGAAATATCTTTATCCTGGCAGTTTAGGAGCCATATATTGTTGTGTATTTACTAGGTATGGAAGGATTAAAAGAAATTTTAACCCTATTTCACCCGGGCTTTTTGACCCCTGAAAAATCTGGGGTAAAATAGGGTTAATACGTTTCTATTGTTTTTCACAGTGCAATGCTATTCTTGGCTGGATGGATAAAGTGAAAGATAGTTTAGAGAAGAAAGGATTTGAAATGGAAGCGAAAGTATGGACGGGCAAGGAGATGGTTAAAATGTTGGGAGAAGAACCCGCCAAACTGTCATCGTTCGCGTTAACCTTGTACCGGGTAAGGTTGAGCTTGTCCATGCTAAACTTTCTGTGTTTGCTGGGCTTAACTTTCATTATTTCCTGTCAAAATTCGTGTTTGAAAATTGCTATTACAATGAATTGCGAAAATTTCCAGTAGACATTTCAGACGCATAATTCGGCCTAATTTTATTTCAGGATGAACTTCAAAAATTGGCTTCTGAAGAACAGGACACATATGGGTAATATAGACATTCTCACAACATATTCTCACAACATATTCTCACAACAAGTTCTGCAGTTTGAAGAAATGCCCAAACTACGTATACTTAAAAGATTTTCTTTAACCCTTTGATTTGGTTGTAATTCTTAAGAAAACTTGTAATATGTATAAAACAGCGTATCCAAGATTTGTTGTTGATTTTGTTCATTAGGAAAGAACAACAACAGGGCATTCCTCTTATCAACTCTCCCCATTATGATCTTCGCTCAGTGGGTTCTGAAGTTGAAAGATCCCCCCTCTGAATTAGTATAATTTAAAATGTACTATTAAAGATGAAGTTGAAATCTAGGCGGTTTAATATTTGTTCATATCTGTTCACAACTATAATCTGAAACTCCTTGTATCAATACAAAGAATTTGAGCACTCTGTGACCCCCCCTCCCTGAATTAGTATAATTTGGGTGGTAATTTTAAGGATAAAGTTGAAATCTAGGGGTCTAATATTTGTTGTTTTATTATTCCTAGGGAAGAAAAACAGGACACACCTCGTATCAACACAAAAAGTTTAAGCACACTCTCCACTATGATCTTCACGTTGGAGAAACTCTTCGATCAAACCAACGATTACGCTGCTGACTACCGGGTTGGCCTTACCCGGACCTCTATTATGAAGCCGGTCATGGTCGTGAATGGCGGATGGATGCGAAAATCGAATCGCAAGGAGAAAGTTTGGACCTATAAACTGAACCTGTGGTGTTTAAACCCAGCTGTGGTTAGAATTTATGTTTTAATTTAAAGGAACCGAATTTTGCGGAAAATTCAACCCCACGAAGTTTGAGTCCTGCAAAAAAATACATTTTAGCCGAACGCGAATTTTGTTAATTGTTTTGAATGTATTTCGCATAATTAATAACAATTTTGTCAGGAGAATGAAATTACGCAAAGAGATTATACTGAACATGGATTGCGGGTGGCTTCGAAACGTTTATGAAATGAACAAATTTATTTTACAGATTTTCATTTCCCTGACACAAAACCTTATTTTCGTCTCGGTCGAGTGGTTCAGGTGCTTGGGTCCTAACCTACTGGTCAGGGGTTCAAGTCCGCTAACGGTCACAGTGATGAGGTAAACTCTCGCTGCTAACAAATAGTTTCCAGTGTAAGTTTTCTCGAAAGATAGGCAGTATTAATGAGGGTGTCTAAGTTTCAATTCATGTTCACTTGTCAAAACATCATAAAATAGACTGGAGGAACGAGGCATTTGATGAAATTTGCCTCGATTTCACAAACACATTTAAGAGACTTTTCTATAAAATAACGACTGATCATGAATTGAAACGCGAACAATATGTAACTACTGAAGTAAAAAAAATTAACATGAATAATAATAATTATAAGTAAGTTTAAAACTCCTTTATTCTTTCTCGATTACTACAGGTATTTTCAGAGGTCGGTGAAATGGCCAGGACAATTGTGCTGACGTCAGGTACCCTATCTCCAATGACGTCATTCTCATCAGAACTCGGATTGAAATTCCCGATTTCATTAGAAGCGAACCATGTTATCGACGATTCTCAAGTATGTATACTTTACAGGCAGGGTGGTTATTATTTTCGCGATATAAAAATGTGGCTTTTTGCGCAGTTTCAGTTTTTATTATCGAGAAAAAAATCATAGTTTCTCCCTTGTTCATCGTTGATTTTGTTTATCTTTTGAAGCAAGAACTTTGAGCATTGTTATTTTGGGTAAAAGAATTCGCGCATTTTTTATTTTCGCGATTTTCAGAAGTTTTTTCCGAGGAAATATCGACCTACGAAAGTTTCTCCCTTGTTTATTGTTACTTGTATTGATCTCTTCAAGCCAAATCTATGAGCATTCTGGTATTTTGGGATAAACGGGTGAAACTTTGAAACCAACAAACAGCAAACAAAGTCTTCGCGAGCTCTAACAAAGTGCGAAATTTGCAACCCTGATTAAGTATAATTGTTCAAAAAAACTCACTTTCATTCGGAGTGAGTGGTTATTGTACAATTTTATTTTCATTTCATTTAGCTATGGCTAGGTGTGTGGGAATTTTGTTGGTTGACCTTTTTTTAGGATTTATTTTGAATTTTGCTGAGGGAAAAATGTACTTAATTTCATGCAATGACTCAAGGAAAAATGTACTTAATTTCATGCAATGCCTCAAGGAAAAAGTCATGGAAATTAAAAAAAAAAAATTGTCTGAACCCTGTAACAGCAACGTAGAGCTTTAGCCGTTCTTTACCCGTTCATGGGATCTTCACAATCCCCCTTTAAAGTGATTATTACAATTTTCATTTTATTTCTAGGTATGGGTTGGGAATGTGGGAGTTGGTCCATCTAATATCACAATCAAGGCCAATTATCAAAATTCTGAGGTATTTGGGCAAGGTGTAAATAACTCTCCGTCAGTAGTATATTAACGAAAATGTAAATGAAATGAAACAAAAAAGGAAACAAACTGCTAAGAAATATATTTAAACAGGTTGATCTGGAAACAGATTTCTAGAACTCCAAAATTAATAAACGATTTTCCTAATAAGGTCCGCTCCGGGGAGAGAGTGGGGGGGAGGGGTTATCGTAGAAAAGAGTATTTTTCTAGAAAATATTATTTCGAATCTTTTCTTTTAGACGTTTGCTTTCCAGGATGAAGTTGGTAAAACTGTGCTGCAAATATGCAAAGTAAGTTGAGGTGAAGGTTGGTGTCTAAGTTTCAATTCAAGTTCACTTGTCAAAACCTCATAAAATAGGCATTTGATGAAATTTGCTTCGATTTTAAGAGAACAACTGATCATGAACTGAAACGCGAACTATATGTGAAGGAGGGTTAACCCTACTCATACCGGGGGTGTGGATTCCAAAAAATCTTGTACGAACCTGAAACTTTGTGACTTTTCTTAAAAACATATAAGACACCTTCTTACATATTTTCATGGCTATACAGTGTGTACTTAAACAATTATAGGTAATTTGTCAAAACTACTTAAAAATTAGCTTGAAAAATGGGCAAAAAAGCGAAATATTACCCTATCAAAAGTTATTGAGTTAATCCCCCCCCCCGGTATGAATGGGGTTAAGATCCGGCATGGGGTTAAGATCCGGTTTGGTTCCTAATTATCACTCCTACGTGTGTGTTAAACAGCTCATTTTTTAACTACTTTCAAGGGGACAAAATTTCCTCAAACTTAAGCATACCGTGTAAGTCTACCTTTTTATAGTCTACTCGTAGACCTTCAAAAACTGTTTTTCTTTTTAAGGAGAAACATGTCTTTCCGTAGAGTATGAAAATTAGACCAACCTGGTTATCAATTAGGGGAAAATACATACTTGGTGTCCCACTCATACTATCAAAATCCATCATAACTTGATGTCTTGTTTTTTTAAAGGTCGTACCGAAAGGCGTTTTGTGTTTTCTGCCATCCTACAGTATGATGGAGAAGTTGATCAAAAGATGGAAGGTAAACTTTGCGTCTTGTTTTAAGGGTTTGTTTGATAAGTTGCTCTAAGGGAATACCGGATAGGAAATCGGGGAATATTGGAAAATAGGGGGAAACCAACGAATGCTTCAAGAGATTTTTGAAGTATTTTATCCGCTGAGTAAACTTGGGTGAAATGCATAGAAGTACAGCTTTTGGATGTTGTTATTACGTCAAAACGATATTGCGTGCCCGCGAGGAATAGGGGAAGTAAGAGAGAAGATTGTTTACGCGTACTAATCTGTTCATTATTGTGTTTTTAGGAGACTGGTTTATGGGACAAACTATGTTTGTGTAAAGTTGTACATTCTGAGCCTCGAGCTGCTGATAAAAGTGGTAAACACAATTTTATGTTACTATATTATTTAATTAAAATGTCAAAAGAATTCTACCCTATATACCTATTTTTTCACTCAATTAGCGTGTAACAGACTAACTTTAGCATGCTTTACCGCAATACGTTGGCTACGCCGACAACGCCCCCCCCCCATTGTTAAATACTGAAATTTAGTTCTACAAAAAAAAAAATTCTTCTGTTAAAGGACATACACCCTGTAGCCAAACAAACTTCTTCACTCTTTTTCTCGCATAATTATAGAGTTTGATGGTACGCTACAGAACTATTACGATGCAGTTGGTACAAAGTTTGAAGCAGGTCTGTATATTTTATATATTTTATATATTGTACCTATTATTGGTTTAGTGTCTGTAGTTGAGTATTCGAGTTTCAGGGATTGCATTTTTCATCTGGGAGGGCCAAAAAATATTTTATGGAAATCCCTAGAATAGCCTTAAAATAAGAATTTTTTTCCCTTTTGAACCTTACTTCGACACTTTAGTGAGAAGAAAAGTTTTATTTGGTAAAGATGTGGGGGGGGGCAAGGTCCCTGCCCCCCGTCGCTGTGATCCCTGAGTTTTTTCGCGAAACTAATTCCACGTGGAATGTATGTATTAAATTCTTCTGTAGCGTTCTTGTTAATATTCTAAGACAACTGTCGAATATGATACCTTTCAGGTAAGTAAAAATACCCTGTAAATAATTTGTGACTTTCTTTAGGTGACAATTCGTTAAATGGCGCCCTCCTATTCGCTGTTTGTCGCGGTAAAGTCAGTGAAGGTCTGGACTTTAGTGACGACAATGCCCGAGCTGTTATCGTTGTAAGCATGACGTATTTTAGTAATTTCAGATTTCTTTTCCTCGTTTCATCCCACACGATTTTCCCTTTAAAGGGATACATGTAACCTCGATAATCCAAGTTTGAGTGTTGCATTCAATCAGAATGAACTGATACTTTTTGTTTGGAGAAATCGAGACAAATTTTTATGAAGGAAATGTTAGTTTTCATCGATCACAATTCGGTCAAATAGGTTAATTTTTTCGGGAAAGTTTGTCGCGAATTTTTTGAAAATGACCATTCGCGAAAGTTTATCACCGTAATTGTCTACATCGCCGAATCGCGAAAGTTTGTCCATTGAAATTAAAGGTTATGCTCGTACTTACATCAGATATAAAGTAATATCGCACAAAATTGTTATCAACGTTCCGTAAAATGTAGGTTGGCATCCCATTTCCCAATGTCAAAGATATCCAAGTTGAATTGAAACGAAAATACAACAATGCTAACATAACACGCGGTCTGTTGAATGGAAACGAGTGGTATGAGATGCAAGCCTTCCGAGCACTGAATCAGGTGAGTAGCATTGTGTATTTTTGACGGTCGTGTTGGAAGGAATACACTTTTTTTTTAACATTGGACTCTCTCTCTATCTCGGACATCTCTCTGTCTCGGACAGAAACCTTGGTCCCTTGGACATTTGCTTAGCATTCAAGCCTTTCTCCATCTCCAACAAATTTTGCGGCCCCTTGCGAATTCAAGTCCACTGTATTTTATGCTTTTTTTATAAAATTTCTTTTTACTTTCTTTAGGCAGTAGGTCGCTGTATTTTATTTTATGCTTTTT
>JAYRBV010015391.1:0-12684 GCA_036023255.1 Mitrocomella polydiademata
GTATCGGTAAACGATTTTTTAATTACCGACATACCGATATTATCTTGTACTCTTTTTCCCATAGTACGTCACATATATATACTGTATATTATTCATATTGTTGCAACTGCAATACGTCTGAGTAATACATTTTTGCAACACATTATTTCACTGCGTCAATCCTTGTTACGTTAATTCGGTAGAATGGTTTATTGTGGTCTATTGACGGGGATAAACTCGGTACCAATCGTTAGAATGGTGAACCTCTATTTATGTGTCGTCGTAAACCTAGAAACTATGATTCCCCGGATGGTCGAACCTCCAGCTTTTAGTGTTACGATTTGGATCTATCGTGTAACAAGCAATATTTATTTGAATCTAGTGATCAGAATGACGATAATAGAAATATAGGGTAATTCGATAAGGTAAAAAACTTAGGCGTCAGGGATAAATCCTTTCAACCAAGTGAGTGTCAGGGGCAAAGCCCTTTCTTCTCGTTGTTTCGTACTTTATCAATTTACTGTTACTTAGGTGGGTAGAGGTGGATCAGGTGAAGTAAACTTGCACTTTCCTCGTTACTACCAGCAGTGGTGGATCAGGTCAAGCTAAAGCTTATAGACTTTCCTCAGTACTACTATGTTTGAGCAATGATTAGATGAGCAACTACTGGTTAGGTAGTTATCGTTGAACTGATTTACTTATTCTAGAGTGAGAGCTTTTATAAGTTTCGTAAATTTAATACAATAGGTTTTTAAATACAATAGAAAGTCTTAATACAATAGGGTATAAAGTTACATATGTCCTTATTTGGTAAGGTACTTAGTTATGGAATTTGAAGTCCTTTAAGAGGGTTCAAAGTCCATATTTTATAATTTTTTCTTAGATTTTTCTTGTTTCTTCTCATGGGGCTTTTCATCCGTCGCTTTTGCCTTAGTTGCTAAGGTCTTACTCGCAAGCGTTTTCGTTGTCGTGGTTTTACTTCCTCCAGGGTTACTTCCTTGTTGTTCCGTTGTTTTAATTTTTCCTCCTATTGTTGTTCTAAGGGGCATGTAGACTACCCGTGGCTGGGCCGCAAGTTCTTTTTTGGTTTTTTCTTTCGTTCGTTTTTCCAGATTGACCACGGCTCTGGCTTTCTTCTTTTTCTCCTCTTCCCTTATTTTATGTTGTTGTACCAGTTTATCATTTTTGGCACTAAATGCAGCCATTAGTTTTTTCTTACCCTCTTCTCTTTCCTGGTGTAGTTGCACTAATTTATCGTTCTTGGCTCCCGAGAAGTTCATGATTCTTTGATAAGTTTTTCAATTTTTTCTTTACTTTTATATTGTTTTTTATTTATTTTTCTTACTGAGGGATTTCCGTTCGGTTTTCTTTCTTCCCAGCTGTTTCTTTTCTGGTGTTGATTAATCCTTGTAGGAATTCCTCTGATGGTAACGTCTTTGGCTTGGTTGATTGTTTCCATCGCAATTGACTTCTTATATCAATCATAAGTTTCTCCCATAAGATTTCCTGTTGGCTTAGTGTCTTGACTGACTTAACCGTAATGTTTGTTCGTTTTCTAGCAGAGATTCCTAAAACTTCTTTCAAGTTTTCCGTCATTTGTTTATTGGATTCTGTAGTCGGGTTTCCTATTGTGTCGGTTCTCTTCCTTTTCATGGGGAGTGTTGGTTCCTCGTTTTCTTTTGTGAGATCTATTGTTAGATTCTTTAAAGCCTTTGTGGCTGTCTCTGTTTGTTTTAGGACAGCTTTCTTTATTTCTAATCCGGGATGTATGATTTCAAGGGTTAGGGGTGCCTCTATTAATTCGGGCATTCCTGTGTCTGATTCGCCTTCTGATTCTGAACACAATTTTTTGAAATGGTTGAAAACTTCTTTGGCTTTTCTGTCCCGTTTTTCGTCTTCTGTATGTTTTCTTTTTTCTTTTTTTCCCACGGATTCCTCTTCTGAAGAATCTTCTGTGCTTTCTGCTTCTGTGGTTTTCATCAGGAAGTCATATTCTTTTATTGCTTCTTCTTCTTCCTTTTTTATTCTTGCTAGACTTTCCGGGTGAACTCCTTCAGCTCCCCATTCCATTGATTCTCCCTTTGCTAATTGTTCCCATTCACTGGGATCGTTGACTTTTGACTGGTATTGGTACACCATGTCTTCGAATATTGGCTCCTCCATTAGTTTTTGTCTTCTTTCTCTATCTATGGCCTCCCAAAGTGGTCTTACGTCGTACCGATTTATTTCGTCGTAAGTTGCTTGGTGTATACAATGCAAGGTTTTTTCTTCCCTTGTTTTTTGTTTCAGGAAGGTTACTGAATCTAATCCATCTAACAACTGGCTCATATCGTCACTTCGATATGGGTCGTCTAAGTCAGTATATTGGTCGTCCTTCCATTCTTGGTTGACTTTTAAGATGCATTGTTTATTTCTTTTATACGTCTGACATTCATGTTTCGGGTTTTTATTCTTCATCCAGTAGAGTAAGTCCAATTCCAATTCTTCTGATGTTGTTTCCTTGTGTGATTCCCGATATGCCCACGCAACTAATGGATTTACGAATATTGTTTGATAATAGTTGGGTGGGGGATTTGCTTGTTCTCCAGGGTATTCATTGACATCTTGGAGTTTGTCTTTTAAGGTGCTTTTCTTTTCTTTATCAGATAAGTCGACCCATGATGATGACTGTCCTAAGTTGGTTTTGACTAGTTCTGTTCTGAATCGTTTAAGTTCCTTTTTTTCATAGGTTAATTTTATGATGGATTCTTTGTAACTATCTTCCTCCATGATGATATCCTCCTTGGTTGCTTTTCCAGTTATTATTATGTATCTTATTAACGGTGGTATTTCATCCTCAAACTGGAATTCCTTACTCTGTTGGGGACAATTGCAATATTCTCCCGCGTTCATTCTGTTCTCACATCTGGGGTTCTCACAGTATTCTCTCTGGATGCTCACTAGAGCTTTTAGTTCTCCTTGTTCCATTTGGTTATCTTGGTTATTTAATCCATTTGGTCTTTCTTCCGGTCTCCAGTATAGTTCAATTTTGTTTATCATCCTGTAGGGGAAGATTTGGGGGCATGTCTCGTAGTTTACACTTATTTCGTTCCATGCTTCATTTTCTTCCTCATAATCTTCATGGCCCGGGTCGTTTTGTTTTCTAAACAAGGCGTCCATTCGTGGTCCTATGTATCTTCCTTCGTGTCGAGGGTTTGCCATGTCCGTAGCGGTTTTTCCATCAAAACTTACTCTTTCGTTTTGTCTGGTGTCCTGGGCTACCATCTTCCCTCTTAGTTTGACCAATCTTTCTTTTGTTTTTTCTTTTCCTTTTAATTGTTGGGTTACCCTTCTCTGCGCTTCATTCCATTTTCCTGTTAACTCTATTTCGGGTTCCTCATAGGCTTTATTATCTTGGGCAGATATTATGGTAACTTCGACTTTATTGCTTTCCTTAGAATATCTCTTTTGTTGTTTTATTCCTTCTTTCATTTCCTTAACTGTTAGTCCTTTTGCTCCAGCTAGTAATCCATGGAAGGGGTTTGATTGTATATCCTCTCCTTTTAATACCGTGTTGCAGATACTTTGGAGAATCTCTCTTTGGTCAGGTACTCCACTTTTGTTCAGGAATTTGGCTGCTGTGCTAGCGAAGGAAAATATTTCATTGGTTAAATTCTGGGCTAGCCTTGCTTTGGTGATTTTGTTGGCTACCACATAGATTATCCAATGGCTGAATCTCCATCCCCAAGGTACGGCAAAGTTAATAGTGATATATACACTACCTATTACTATTGCTATTCCCGTAAGGACATGGTATAGTTTTCCCATTTGCTGGGGTATGTCTGCTATGAAGTCTACTCTTTTGAGATTCCCGTTTTACCCGCACATATTTCCAATTTGCTTGCATCTTCTTGCTTTATTATTGGGTGAAAGTTTTTCTTCAGGTTGGTGATTGCTTTTTTTCGATCTTTTATTTCTTTTGTCACCCTTTTGTCCACTTTAATTATCCTTTGTCGATTTCCGTATATCTCTTTAGTATTATGTTTGATATTGTCTGTGTTGTTTCCTACCTTGATGCTTAAGGTCTGGAGGGTCACATTGTTTCTTTGGATATTTTGTTGGTTTACGTCAATCCGGATATTGGTAGTTTTGATCTGTTGTAGGATTCTAGCCTGCTCCTCTCTTAGTTCTTGATCCTTTTTTCTCAAGTCTTGTAAGTCTCGAGCATAGCTGGTGCTGTTCTTTCGTAACATCTTGATTGCTTTAGTATTATTGTTCAGCTGTCTTTTTAAGTCTACATCTTTCTGTTCAAGTGAGGCTATTGATTTCTTCATTTCCTCTTCTTGGTTTATTAAGGTTTGTTCGGCTTCTGCTACTTTCTTTAGTAGTTTGTCTTTTTCTTCTTCATTTTTTCGATCACTAATGATTCCTTCTCTATTTTCTCTTATTTCTTTATTCATGATGTTTACCGCATGTATTAGAAGCTGTCTTCCATTTTTCATACTTGTTAAAGCTATGTCCATTTCTTTACTTCCTTTCTCCAGCACCTTGTACATTTCTTCTTTGTTTCTACTATCTTTGTAGAGATGGATGATATTTTCGTCTTCTATTTCCTGGTCTCTTCGTAATTTCTCTTCCTCTTCCTTAGCTCTTTCAGCTTCTTTGGTTACTATCATTAGTATGCCATCAGTGCTAATGGATGATATCGCTCCAGGGGTTTGTTGTTGTTTAAAATCTCCAATTAGAATCTTGTTCAAGTATGTATTTTGTGGATTGATTCTGTCGGCCCCCCCTTTTTTTACAAAAGAAGAGTTGAATTCCTGGAAACTATTTTCAATCTTATAGTATCTTGAACCATGTTTCAGGAACCATGATACTTTAGACACGGCTATCGTTGGTGTGGATATTATCACTCTTGTTTTAATGTCTACGAAGAATAGTGTGTTATTGATTTCAACAGGTATTTCGTTGATGTTTTGACCCTCGTAGGTCATTGGTAGCTTTATGGTGTAGTTTTTTACTATAGTACATGAATATTCGAGGATTAAGTCTCCCCGTTCTTCTTTCTGGGTAGGTCCCGCGTTGATGACGTATGTCTCAAAGCCGGTCCGGACTTTTTCGTCATAACAGGCCATCTGTCTAACTTCTTTTATCCTGTAGATTTGGTTTAGGATAGAAGCCATTATAAAATTGTCCTCCTCAGGGTTTACGTTTCTGGTTCCTTCCCTTAGGTTTCTATGTAATTCCCATGCCATTGTGGAGTTGAAGAGTTCCTTTTGCTGGTCTGCTGTTATATTTCCTATTAATAGGATTTCTCTTAGACTTGTCATGTATAACGTGATGTTCTCCGTCACCTGGTAGTTATACAGAACATGGGAACTTGCTCCTCCTTGACCTGTTTCTATTTGTATTAACGACCCCTTCTTTATTCCTTTGACTGAATTCCTTTCATTAGGTTCTTTGTCGGGGAAAATTCTCATACTGAATTCCCTCTGAGGGTAAGTGGGTAATGGCCACAATATCAGTGACAGTTGGTCATAGCATAACATGACTTCCTCTCCGTCCAATACGAATAGTCTTTGCTGGACTTTTGTCATGTTGTTATTGAGATATCTCAGGTTTGAGTCTGTATATTGGTTTGCCCTCCAATAATAGGAGGGGATTTCCTTCTTTTGGTTTATGTTTATTCCATTGGGTGTTAGGCAATTTATCGGACTTCCATTTTGGGTAAGGTAGTCGTCATTTCCCTTCCATGATGCTCTTACCGGTATTATTTCTATTCTGTAGTCCGCATACTCGAAGTTCTTGATGATGTTTATGGGTTGTCCAGCTTCTCGGTTTGCGAATGTGTCTAACCATGTTTTAAGGTCATTATTGATTGGTACTGGTATCTGTTGCGTACTCCCACTAGTACTTTCCGAAAATAAGCTTATTCTTGTTCCATTCAATGGAGTTATTTCCGGGTCGTAGGTATAAAGTTTTGCTTCGAAGCGTTCCGTTTTTTCGGACGCGCATAGCTTGCTTTGGTCGTTTAGGGTGATTTCTCTTTTCTTAGAGCAGTCCTTTATTTCCCCTAATAACGTACTGTTGGCACATGTTCCCCATGTTACTGGACAGATATTGGAAGTATTGGGACTAGTTCCATAGCACTTTGGCGAGAGGGTTCCAGTCCAACAATTTTCCAATGTTCTATCCGTTCTTAATGGGTTGTAAGGCTCTGAGTTTATTATTGTGGCTCTTCTGAGTCTCCTTTTATTCCGGAAAATAACCATTTTTTCAGCTTCCTTTGTTTTGTTATGTAGGTGGTGTATCATCCAATGGTATAGCTTGATAGCGTCATGGTTTTGGATCAAGATTATCCTCGTCGTGATGTTCATGATCTTTCTTCCATAAAAGCATAATCTCCATTGTGGTAAGTTTTGGTCCAACCTTTCATCATCTACTTGAAAAGGTGGTAGTTCGTTTTTATTTTGGGAACAACTTATTAGCTGTCCATACTCCATTCTAGAGAAGTCCACTGCCCAACTCTTCAGTATCTGGTGATACATTCCCTTTTTTGATGATGTCGTCAGTCCTTTGTATTCCAATGTTTTTGGTCCTTTAATTACTTTATTTTCCTTTAAGCTATCCCAGCTAAAGGGTTTGTAATGGGTCCAATGCGAAATCTTCATTCTTGTTCCGGTCTTTAAGTCTATTAGGATTGGCAATACTATTACTTGAGGTGACAACCTTCTGGCTTCCGTAGCCATTTCTTGCGCCATTACTGGTCCTAAAATGATTGTCGTGTTTGATATTTCAGGGAATATTGGTGGCGCTTGTGTGGTTGTGGTAGTTGTGGTTATGGTTTCCCTTCCCGGGTTACATCTCCCACATTTGAAGTCTCTTGTTTTGCCGTTGGTTATGAAGGGGTTTAGGTTCCACATATGTTGGGTGAATTCTAGACTCACTGTTAGCGAACAGCAGCTTAGATCCATTTCTCCATAAATGTCAGTGTGGTTCCATTTCCCCAAGCAATCATAATTATGTGCTTCTTCTATGGTTGGTTTTTCTTGGCATTGTTGCGAGGCGTATTGGGGCCCTATTTTTACTACTTTTTGGCACCATATGGTGGTGTTGGTGCATGGTTCATCTGTAGGTACCGGCATTACTGTTGTGGTTGGTTTTTGTGTTGTATTAGGTCGATGGGTGGTTGGCAATACGAAGAAGGGTTTTATGGCTTGGTGGGCTTTATCCCTATTTCTTCCTATGTTTTGCTTGTTATACCAGATAGTGTTGGTTACTATCAAGCGTCCTTCCCTCATCATCTTTTGTAGTTCCTCTTTTCTTAGTCTCTGGCTAACAATACACCCGTGTTTCCCGTTAAGGTTCCCTCGGAAGTATTCTCTTTGTTGGTCTGGTACCTGGCCATATGGGGGTATGCCCGTAATTGTGGCTTTTACTCCGTATGGCTGGTTCTCACAGTTTCTTTCATAAATTCTTTGTTTGCTCCCTAGGTTTTTGTATTTTCCATGGCACTCTGTCCTTTCCCATTCGTTGTTATAATGATCATTCATTTTTGGACAGGCTGGTCGGGTAAAATCTAATCCCGAGTTGTATGCTACTATTAGTCCTCCATCATGCCTTTCGTAAGCTTGATTTCGGTAGGTTTTGCCATATCTTTCCTCTTGACTTCCGTTTAGTTCCCTTTCCTTTCCCAATTTAGGTGTCCATGCATAAGGTTCATGGCCACCGTCCACTCGAAAGGCGGGGCCTAAGGCTGCGTCTAAGCTCCTTTGGAAATTAGCAAAATCATAGTAAGAAGTTCCTATGGTGCCATCTACGATGGCTGAGGTATCTATGACGTAGGTTGTTTTTTCATTTGTGAACCATTCCCGTGTTTCCCATCCTAAAGCATATTTTTCTTTGGTCCCTTGGATCCTTATGCCGTAAACATTTGCTTTTAGGGGGTGTTTAGTCATGTATTCTTTGACTATCGGTCCTATAATTACGAGAGATTTTGAGCCAGTGGCTCTTTTTACTCTGGAATAGGAATGAGGCATTTTATACATGATATTATTTTCTTGGCACACAGCCGTTGTTGTCAATAAGCATATAACACTAAATATACACATTGGGTATAAGATAAGTTTATTTATGTAGCTCTGTCCTGCTCGGACTGGGCCTGTTCGGTAATGAACGACCTCTTCGGGGTCTCTTCTTCCGTGGCTTGAGGTGTTTCTGTCAGTATTCCTCCTATTTCTTCTATCTCTAGGTCCATGGCGTTTGGGGTGGCCAACATTGCTTCGAGTTCGTCCTCTCTTTGTTCTCTTGGTGGTGGCCTTATTATTACTGACCGCATTCTTCTTGACCTTATCTTTCTGTCTTCCAACGTTGGCTTCCTTTCTATCTTTCTCTTTGGAGTTTCCTTGCCTCTTTGATCGTCGCAATGTTGTCGTTGGTACTGACTCCTTTCCCCCCTCCTTTTTGAGAAGGTTGGTCGTGTGCCATTCCTTGGACTCATACTCCGTCTTGTTGTTGGTTTCCTTAATTTGTTCCTTTTTTCTCTCAAGAGTTGGAGAACTTCCATTTTTTTTTCTTTCTGTCTCCCAGGACCTCGAACCCATTGGGTTTTTATCCTGTTTCTGAAAGAACTTAGCTTTGAGAGTTCTCGCATTTCTTTTTCTCGGTTATCTTCTCCAACAACCGCGTTCCTAATATATTCGATGGCATGCCGGATCTCGTCTTTGAACGGGTGTTCCTCGATCCTTCCAGAGGGCTTTGAAGGAGGGGTATCCTCCCCTCTTTTCCATAGGTCTCGGGTGAGCCATTCTTTTGGCGAGGTATCTGCCAATACTGGTTTTCCTGTTGGCTTCCCATGGAACCATCTTCCGTAGATGTTTGGTGTTGGCGCCATTCTTTGGGGGCCATTGGTGAGTCCATATGAGGTATCAGTAATTCTTTTATCGGTTTTTGAGTTTCCGACGTATTCTCGGAAAATGCTGCCACTACTGTCCCTTGGATCGTAGTACTGGAACACTTTACCGGCCCGATCGTTTGCGTTGGGTCTTTGGTAAATGGTACCTGTTTTGGCAAGCATTGTACTATAGTAGGCATCGACCGGGGTTTCTTTAGAACTTCCGTAGCGTGGATCAGATACCCTTGGCTGTTGAGTCCGTATCGTCCCTGACATAGGTGCCGGTGGCTTTCAGCGATTAGTTCCTTGGTCTTTCCTTCCTCCGCAGTGTTGAATGCTTCCAATAAGATTTGGGATGCTATCTGGAAATCGAGTAGTGACTGGTGCACGACTCGGGGTGCCACCCTTTGGTTTCTTTTTGATATCCAAAAAGGGGCAATCAGTCCTCTTTCTTCTAACGATTTAGTAATAATTTCTATTCCCGTTATTCTTCGTTGGTCTTCTAGTAGATCCTTAGAGAGACCTGGGTTTTCGTTGTTCTTTAAGACCCTTGGAGGTATAGTATCTTTAGTTAGCCTCAAGTCCGGATACTTAGTGTGTCTGCAATTTTCTTTCGTCTAATTAAAGAGTCAGGAGTTTAGCTTCAACCGTATCGACCGTCTAGCGTACCTTAGATATTTTTACCTTTGCGTCTTCCTTGATCAGCAGTTCTCGTTGTAATGAGTCTTGTTCGTTTACACATAAGTCTCTTATAGTGTTTGCAGGCTTGATCTGTACTCTTCTGTTTATCTTTAGCATCCTCTTTCAATGTTTACTTTTTATGTTTATTCATTGCTTCGTGCGTCATACACGTTCTCAGATTACCAAAATATTCTCATGGAATTGGTTTGTTGTTTGGTTACCATAGAAACCTTCGTCAATATTTACTTATACTTTTGGCTTGTCAGCCTTCTTTGTTTATACAGGCCTACGGCCTGTCAACTTTTATTGTTTGTTTAAATTGTCAAATTTAGTTATCAAGTTTCATTAGATAGCTTTTCTTTCTTTGATTTTGCATATACCATAGATGTTGGTGGAACATCTCTTTAACGTTCCTTCTCTGTGGAAGTCTGTTCGTTAGTATTCCCCTATCAAGGTGGTATTTCCTTTTTGATAGAGGCGGCTCTGTTTATAACTGATGTCTTCTTATTTTAGGGTAATTAATAAACTTAGAAGTTTTTCCCACTCGCGCTCATCTAAACGGGGGTACTGTTCTTATAAAAATCTATTTATTAACCTAACAGGTTGGCATTCAGTTATTTGGCTCCTTTTGATCCCTTTAGGATCTTTTCGGATAGCTTAAGACTGCCTGTTTTCCCCAGATAGTTTTTCTGGTTTTAACTTTGAGTCTTTGCACTACTTCTATCATTTTGGCTTCCTTTTCTTTCTTGTTTTTATAAAAGATAGCTCTTTGATAGTTTCTTTCGCGATCCGCTTCTTTTTCCGCCATTTTCACGGGGTCATCGGCATCGCATGGCACCCACTTCCCTATGGTAAGGAGTTTCTTGAGTTCTCCTTCGAAGTGAATGTTTCCCATTCCATCATTTGGGACTAATCGGGAGAGTGCATCGGCTACTTTGTTGCTTTCTCCTTCAATGAATTCCAGTGTTACCCAGAAGTCTAGTAATGTCCTTATCATCCTTGCTCTTTTATCTGGAATGTCACTGGCTTTGATGTTCAGAAGGGCTTTATGATCTGTGAAGACGGTGATCTGTCTTCCCCATAGCATCTCTGAACATTTCATTAGGGCGTATTGAATGGCCCTTAGTTCTTTATCCGTTATGCACATCTGTGCGTCGTTCCCTTTGAAACTTTGGGACCCTATCTCTACTGCGAAATATTCCTCTTGTTCTGTCTTTTCACAATAGTGCTTCTGGCATACCACGAATCCCATCCCGTAATTACATGCGTCCGTGAATACATAGAACGGCTTATAGTAATCTGCGGCTCTAAAGATCGGTTCCGTTAGTAACCATTGCTTGATTAATTCGAAGTTGGCTTCACATTTCTTGTTCCATTCTATAGGCATCTTCCCGTGTATGTTGCTTCGGTATCCTTTAATGTCCTGTAGATCCCTTAACGGTCTGAGTAAATCAACTGTCTTTGGTATAAATCTTTGCCAAAACTGTACCATTCCTATCAGGCTGTATAACTCGGTGTATGTAGTAGGCCTAGTCATATTACACAATCCTTCGGTGTAGTCTTTTCTAGGTCCTTTCCCATACTCGCAGAGCTTTACTCCCAAGAAGATGATATCAGATTTCAGGAAATGGCTCTTTTTGGTATTTATGACTATATTGTATTCTTCGCATTTCTTAAGTACCCTGTCTAGCAGTTCCAGATGTTCCTTTACCGTATCAGTGGCAATAACAATGTCGTCCAAATATACCAACACCTTCTCTGTTGCTATTTCTTCTTTAAAGATTTTATCCATTGTTCTTTGGAAACTGGGTGGTGCCCCTTTTACCCCCATGGGCATTCGATTGTATTCATATAACGCAAATGGGGTGATAAAGGCGGTTAGTTTCCGTTGATCCTTTTCCATCCATTTTTGGTGGAAAGCTTTAGTGAGGTCTATTCCACTGTATACCTTTTTCCCTTGAATGGCTAGGATCATCGATTCCTGAGGTGGGATAGGATATTGGTCGTCCTTTGTTACCTCGTTGAGGGGACGAAAGTCCGTACACATTCGGTACCCTCCTCCTAGGGAGGCCTTCTTTGGTGCTACTACGAGTCCGTGTGAATATTCGGAGTCGCTTCTGGTTATGATGTTTAATTTTTCCAGTTTTTCAAACTCTTCTCTTGCTGGCCCAACCATTGATTGGGGGATTGATCTTACTTTTTCTTTGATCATAAATTTGGCCTCTTCTCCTTCCTTAAAGTTAATTCGAAAGGGTTCAGCCTTCAACCCCTTTTCCCAGAATTGTCCTTCTTCTTTCTTGGTGTTGTATAAGGCCAGCCGGGTATCCAATAGGCTTTTCTGTTGTAACGTGAGGGGGTAGTCTTTTCCCGTCACTATTTCAGGTTTTATGTCTATCATGTTGCTTAAGTCATCCATCTTTGGTACCCATAATTCCGGGTTTTTGGTTATTGTTGTGTAGACGGGTATGGATGCTCTTTTAATATTTACAGGGGTGATTCCTGTTTTAGTGAATTTATATCTTTGTGCATTCTGTTTATTTTCTATGGCTATTATTAATGTTTTGGGTGATCCTTTTAATGTCTTATCAGGACTCGTCAGTTTAAATTAGCTGCATGTCCTTTAGGAATTGGGTCTTGTAGGCCCACGGTGTATCCGTAGAACTCACAATCCCAGTTATCGTCATCATGGTTTGGCGGGTAAGGGTTCTTTTCCTTAAGCTGAGCGGAGAATATCTTTCTCTGCAATGCCTTGTCATTTCTTTCAACGTGATTGTTTTCCGGGTTTAAGATATGTTCTGTTCCCATTCCTTTGTGGTAGGTGTGGACATTATCATCAATATTTACCACTGTTATTGCGTTATCAATACTTTTTAACTTCTCGACGTAAATCTTCCTTCTTGATTTCGGGTCGGTTATAGACATAAGGTTCAGGACATAACCCCCCTCCGAACCAGGTTTATACACCGGCGCGATACGGAGGAGTCCCCAAGTAGGTGTCCCTATCAAATCTACGTCTTGTCCTGCTGTCGGGGCTATCTGGAAGACTACATCAGTGGTTACCGACTCTCCCGCAACAAGTTATTGGTGATTTGTCGAAGATGTCCCTACAACAACAGTGTTGTGCTCGCAGCCAAATTACATCAAGTATTAAT
>JAYRBV010015402.1:0-12682 GCA_036023255.1 Mitrocomella polydiademata
CCGTCAAACTTAGATTGAAGCAACCAAATTACGCGTATTTTGTTCCTTTTGCCATAAATTTATGTCCCTGATTGTAGCTAAAAATGCGCCCCCGTCGTAACATTACTTACTTAGGCCAAGCCATTTTTACGGTATGTGGCTTTCCCCAGGGAGCACAAATATGGACCCACGGGGTTTCCCTGTAGTAAATCAAAATGGTATCTTGAAAATCAAAAACACGGCAAATCAAAACATAAAAGAATCACGCAACGACACATAAAATTGATATTCAGACAATTTAAAAGTCTTATACATACACGAAAGTGGTTATATCAGTCTATTTTTTCATGTTATCGAAGTAGAAAAAAAGAGAGAGAGATTTCTTTACTCAACACAGTCAAATGGTGATTATTATGGTGGGAATATAGATACAATTCGAAGCCCTGTCTCTTGACCTGTAAGTGTTTACACTTTCGTTTTTCGGACATCAACTTACTCTTTACGCTCTCACTCTTCGGTTTAACGTTCATTGTTCCCCATTTTTAGGGGTTGGACAAAATCATTTTGAATTGGTTTGATCCTTTTTCTCCATGTAGCGCGGTATTTAGCAATATCAGCATTTAGAGCTAATTCTGATAGATCATGGTTGATATTATTATGAATCCATCTTTTCTTTTCTCCACTCCACCCCTTTGCCCACCCCTTATTAGCTACCAGGCTACCTGCCCTTCAACGACGAAGGAGCATATTGAATTGGCCAATTTATCTTTCATTCATTCAAGGTGGCCTAACCACCTAAGGTGATTGCACCGTACTTGGCTCGCCATGTCGCAGAGACCAAGCATTGCTCTTAGGTCCTTCATGGGTTTTCTTTCAGCACTCACCACCCTCCATTTTTGAATTTTTTTCTCTGCCCTCTAATTTTCATACATGCCTCTCTTCTATTATGCTATGTAAACACTAATACATATATAACACTAATAATAGTAGTAAGGTAACTATAATAAAAAATAGAATATTGGTTAACCATGAATAATTTTGCAGCATAATAACGTAGAACACAGATTTGTATTGTTGTTGAATAACGTATGTGCGTTATATAGAAGTTTTTGACTATGATTATGCTAAAAAGAAAGACTTTAACAAGTCTAGATAGATGATATGAGCACGTGCAATTATTTCATGAAACGAGATTAATAATATGAATCTATGTATGAACTTTAATAAGTTTGCAAAAGTAATGATCGATAACACTTTACATGTAGGTGGGGTGAAATTTGGCCCTGGATTAAACCTCACACGGGATTGAATTTGTTTGAGTACTTTCTGAAAACCTAAAATTTCGCCCCGGGGTGAAATGATTTGCAGTTTTGTTTCGTTTTCAATATAAAAATCACAAGTTCAACCCAGGTTGAAATTTTTTTTCTGGTTACACGTAAAAATGTAAAAGACATAATGATATCACCATTATAAACCACACTATAAACCACTTGGTGTGAGCATGAAAAATAATTTTGAATGTATATATATTTTTTTATACAACTTCTTTATTTATGTAACTAATCTAGCAAATTTTTGGCACAGCTAGCAGGGAAGTATGCAGAGGTGTTTTGCTAACTGTTAACCAGTAGTGGGATCTCAAATTTCCATACCAAAGTTTTTTTCAATATCACTTTTTATTCTGAAAAGTCCTTGATTTACAAAATTTACGTTTATAACTACAAGTTTTAATTATGTTAAGGATATTATAATCCCAACTGTATTGACACTGGGAAGTCTGGTTTAGGATCTAGGCACATTCAAATCTAAAATCGCCTTCCTTGGTGATGTCATTGATTGAAGCAAAAAGTTTACCAAAAAACCAGTAGTCCAAAATAACCTCTGGATACTTTTTCATGCCTTCACAACATCTTGCTTTGTGAGTTGATTTGATAGGTTTAGTTGATTTTTTTCAAATCTTGATGTGTTTTTTCTAGTTTCTAGCTTGTGAACCTGCAAAGTCACAAGGACGTTATGCATGCTCACCAACAATTCTTTTTCTCTATTTTCTGCTTTGAAAGACTATAATTAAAAAGTGGAAATGGAAAAATGTTTTGAGGTGTTAATTGCTTTGACAGGGACAGGGACCTTTTATTCTCACATGTTTTTTGTGTTTTAAAAGTCTGATTACTGTCGGTGTTTTCTATAGTCCAACCCCTTAAAACAAAAAGGAAACATTATTATAACATGCATACTTGATTGATATAATCTATCATTATTTTCATCAAATTGGGACTTCCTCCTACATTTAAGCTTAATTGGCTGATTTCTATCAAGATCTGTGTTGATGCTAAGACACCTGGAATTAATGAAAGATTTTGATGTGGATGCTTTGATGATAGTTTTTGTCTATCAAAAAGGAAAATTCCTCTTCTTTTAGCTGAAAACTCTTGTTGGCCTCAACTCAATGCGTGATATTAATATATCACTTTTCATTACATAATTATATAAATAGAGATATCTTATTACCTGTTTCTAAGTAACCACCCTTAGTTTAGATGAAGAACTTCAAATAATTAATTTCGTTTTGCATGTATACAATGTATATTGTGGAAGTCTACAAGTCTATAATTTTTAAATGCAGTTAAACTTTTTTACTTACTGTATATTGTCCTATTACAGTTTGTTGGTTTTAAGATAAAAAAGTGCAAAAATTAAGGTTAAACATTTCTTAATTTCAGTTTACCTTGAAGCTTTATCTGGTAGTATTATAGTTTGACAGCTCTTTTACAAGAGCTTGTACTTTTATATCAACTGGTAGGAATTATTTAGTGTTTTCTACTAATAACTTTTACATTGAACACTTTTTTTTTAGATTATTTCTGCTGTGTGGACCACATCAAATAATCCTATTTTAATTGTGTACATGCTATTTATCTCATTAAAATGCAATCAAAACATCGTGCCATTTTGATCTAAGGAAGAAATCTATTACTCCTATGCATAAAGCATTATCATGAATAAAGGATCCACTGTTTAAAAACATCAATTCCATAGCATAGTTTCAATATCTGAATATATATACTATATTTATGATTAAGGTTTTTATATAGACGTAGACAAGACAAAATGCAGTTCGAATTAACATTTCTGACCAAGTGACTGACCAAGTGTAATAAATATTATCTTCTTTTTCCTCGTCAGTCTCTTTTGTTATAGACTTCTGGAACAAGAAATTGGTATTCTGAAAATATGAAATATGGACATCTAAAAATATATTTTAATTTTCTTTGCCAAGTTACAAGAAGAAACGGTTTGGATCAATCAAATGTTTGATGATCAAGTGGAAAGTCTCACCAGAGAAACATGACGACTGAATACACTGGTCATCAAATGTCATTATGTTTTTTTTTAATATTTTGATGCAATCTCTTCAACGCCAACGTCAATAAATCAATCTATTGAAATAAAAATTAGCATCATCGATGCCTACTCATTATTTTTCATTTAGAAACTCGGTTAGACTAAGCAAGGGTTTCTTTGAATTCTGTTGCATATCAGTTCCATGAAATGATAATAGCAGAGATGTTCAATAAAAAATCTAGGTTTTCTGAATTTATCTTAAATTGAATCAGACTTCTTACAAGTTTCATTTTCATTTTAAAACATCATCTATAACTTACATTGAATTTCAAATTTAAGCTTGGCAAGAAATTACTTATAAGTTCTCAGAAGTGTGTTTTGAAGAATTTATGTCTGATGTTTGTTTTTTGAATAAATGTTTGAACTTATACTATACTGTTTGTTTGCTTTCTGGTCTGTTTTGAAGTTGACAAGCATATCTTATGTTTTAGAAACCTGTTTAACCTAAATTACTGCAACAGGAAAAATAGGTTATGATTTTAATAGTAGATTTTTTGATTTCTGGAAAACCAAACAGTTTTTAAGCTCTGTTTCGTCTTTGCAGACTATACTTGCAGATTCTTTCGTTTGTTTTTTATACGAGGCTTTTGTAAAAGGATACTCGTCCTTTTAAATCTATTTTTAAAGAGTTTTTATTGTTCAGTTTCAACTGATCAAACAAGAGGTTTTTTATTGAACAGCTTAGTTTTCGCATCAACGTGAAACCCTTTGAAATGTTTTTAGGCTCTATTGTATTTACTGCAATTTGTATGCTTCTTTAATTCTAGAGCTTGTTTCACAAACTTCTTGTCATGCTGTTTCAAACTTTTTCATCTTTGGTTAGCTTCTATTTCAAAATGCAATCTAGCAGGGGTCCTCTGGACTATCTGTTGCACACGATGAAAAGTTACTTTGAGATCTTATTTTAGATGAAATGTGTATCTTTTTTTAACTTTTTTTCTCAGTTCAATAAAGAGAGGATAGCTCTATGACTTCAAATGGTTGCTTTTAAGAGATCTATATTATATGATTTGAAAATGTTTACATCCTTTAGAACTTTTACAAACCTACTTGATAGAAGGGCATTTATTTGTGGTTATGTGGTTTCATATTTAGTTTGCTCTTTACAGATTTGTCATTTAAATTCATACGAGTGTACATACTTGTCTGGGAAGATTGATGACTTTTAACTAAAGGTTCATAACTGTGATATAGGCAGTTAAAATTGTTCACGCTGACAAGCAGTAACTTGGGTAAAGGCTCTCTGAAATTATGTAGTCTCTGATGGTGAGGTTTTCTTATGGCTTCGATTGTGGTTTCTTTTCTTGAAGTAATCAAAACAAAAAAGTTTAATAACCTTTTAAGAAATGCTCACACACAATATATTCGCAAGTTTCATTTTCTTCAACCTGATTCAACAAAACAAAAAGGAGAAGAAAGTTATATATTTTAACGCCTACATCATATATACGAAAAATGTCTCTAATAGAAAAGTAATTTGTAATTTTTGCTTTTTATTGTTTTGAATTACAACAGTTTTATTGTTTTTAGTTTTTTTTTTTCACTGGTTCTTTTCCTCCCATCTTTATTGAGTTTGAGCGTTTGAGATTTGAGTGTTGTTTTTGCACTGGGAGTAATGATTTGCTTGACTTTATTAAATCAAAGCAAACGTCTGAATTTAAATTCATTAGTTTCATCATCTTCTAATCTTCCCTAAAAGTCAACTCTTAACGTTCTTATAATATATTGTTCTTATAAAAAAACTTAAAACATAAAAATGACCAATAGTTACACATAGTTATGATTTACATAAATAATTCTTGGTACTTTTTCATGGATTTTTAAGAACGTTTTTTTAAGCCTTTAAAAATAATATTCGTTAACATGACTGGCGTATACAATGTGAAGTTTCATGAAACTGACTGCATCATGTTTCCTTGTAACTCTTAATGCATGCATGGATATCCTTAATTTGATTATACATACCTCAGATCAGGATGAAGCTGTTAATGAATTACATAACGTCATATGGGAAACACTGTTTCAGAAACATTTTTGTTGTGGTCTTTGTTTGTAGTATTAAATATGGCTCAACGTTTCGTTGTTGATATAAGGAAAACTTATAGAAATAGATCTTCTAAACTTAGGTTTATTAAAGGGGTTTAGAATATTTTTAAGACTTTGCTTGTTTGGCAAACCTAACACGAGAATCTGTTTATTGAAGTCTTGTTCCTGAGAATAGTGTTGGTAGTTCATTTTTAATGTAAAGACATTTTTTGTTGTTAGTGGAAGAATTACGTTGAATGGAAGTAAACATAGATTTAATTATGGAGATTTAGTTACTCAACGTCTTGTTCGAAGAGGTTCCTAAACATAACGTTGTCTGATTCACTTCAGCAGAAGAGAATACACAATTTTGCTATTACCATACGAGCCTGTCTTCGATTTTTTATTTATTTATAGACACAATCAATTAAATCTTTATTTCTTCATCTTTGTCATGTTTAAAATTCACAATGAAGCCTGCCGATGAATGCTGTACTTGTACGTGTGGATTCGTTGTCTCATAGTATATTGAAAGTTTATGTGGACAGTGGGTCTTCTAATAAAAATGAAATAACCAGAATCATTCTCACTGACAAATTTTACTAAAAATATAATTTGTAATAATTTGTAAAATAAACGATATTAAAAGAGTCTCTGATTTGTGTAATAAAATTTGTCACTCTGTGAATGACTGAGGATGTCGTTTTTACATCTTAATAATTTCTTTTATGTACGAATCTTCTGGCTGTTATTAAACTGTTTGACCAAATTTATATATCCTGTGTCATCCTGTGTCATCCAAATGTCCTGTTGCTTAAGCACAATTTTTTTATATCGCATCGCTGGTTTTTTAGACCCTTTCGCTTGAAAGTTAGCACATTCGATTTTTCAGATTGTATCGAATCTCCAAGAGCACTGGTCTCATCTAGAACAGCTTTTCACTTCTAGTGAAAATAGATTACTTCGAATTACCAAAGTATTTTTATTTTCTTTACAGAGTATTCAATATGGATCTGTCAGGTTACGAAGAGGGAGATGTCGAAAAGCTGCTCCACGAGCAGGCTGCCATTTTATTCAAACGCTGCGATTATGGTAACAAGAGTTACGTGACCAAAGACGATTTACTAACGTTGTCCTCAGAATTGGATCTGTCCGGGGAACAAGTAACCGAGGCGTTTGATAAACTTAACGTTTACGATAAAGACTATTTGACCTTACAGGAGTTCATCAATGGGTTCGGTGTATTCCTCGGCATTGAACAGGACCCGAAAGACACAGTCGGCGGTGACGTCATCATCGAGAATCAAGAACTGGAAAAAGCTATAGAGCTCTTCAACGCGTGCGACATAAACAATAAAGGCTTTGTCTCTCTGTACGATTTGCGACAAATGACAAACGTTCTCGATTTAACCGAGGACCAAGTATCCGCCATCTTTACACAACTCGACGATGATAACAACGGTTTCATTACGTTGAACGAATTCATAAACGGATTCAGTCACTTCACCAACGTTATTACGCCTGCGGAGAATAACAACCGCGGCAGGAATAAGTTAACTAAAGAACACAGCTTAGACGAGATATATTTCGTGGACAGTTCCCAGAACGATTCCGGAACCAAAAACAAGGGTTTACCGAAGACCTTTCTCGAGAGAACGGACAGTGAGATGAGTAAAGGGTCCGAACATAGTTTCATTTCGAGGCAAATGAGTATACGGTATGAATCCGGTGCCACCGACGTTGATGATATGTTCGATAGCCTGGAGGTCGAATTTGGAAGGTATGTTTATAGCTTCTTCCGTCATTTACAAAATACCTTTGGATCAGTGGTTAGATAGAAGGGTTCAACGCAGGTTTACCACCTCCACGAGGCTTTCGGTAGTGAAAATCGCTAATTACTGCTAATTCCACAACAAGGCAATCTTGTAGGTGTTTAGCAAGGATGGCAGGACCCTCATTGATAGCAGTTCAATATAACTGAAGAAGCTATCTTGGGTAAATATTTTCAAATAAGGAAAAAAAAGACCTTCCTGGAAAATTTCCCCCGGAAAAATGCCCCTTTGGTAAAATGAAAAAAGTAACTTGCTTGTGGATACTCACCATCAAAAGAACACAAATTACTGAGACATAGAGAGTAATTACAAAGAATTGGTTTTACTCACGCTTTGAAATTACTTTATAATTATATATAAATTGCTTCCTTGATTAGAATGCGGTATGCTTCAAGATTGTTCGTGCAGGAAGTGTAATTGAATGCACGTGTTTTCGAACCTTTACATGTTGCATGATATGGTCATGTAATGGTTGAGATAATTTCACATTATACCTAGCTAAACCTTTTTTCTGCTTTTTACTTCCTCCGCAAATACGAACTGACATAGAAAGATCTTTATTTATTTTGAACATATTTACCAATCCAAGGTTTAGTTTCTTCAGCTCTTAAAGAATTGAATCAATGAGGCCTTGTAAAACCTATTCGAGGGATTCTTATCGAAATTGAAACTAATGATTAGCAATTTTCACCACCCGAAACAGTCTTGTCATTCTGAGGCTATCGGTCGATCGCGATCGCGTCAAACCTTGTCGAAGTGATCCTACTATCGACCTCCTAGACATAAGGAGGTGATCCTGTGCTTATTTATAAATTATCAAGACTTATCTTCATTCTTAGAGAAAAAAAATGACATAATTTGTTCATGATGCTATGCTTATTAATGAAAAATCCCTTGAATTAGTAGAGCAGTGGGCATGCAGCAAATACACTGGACTCGTAACCTGCTGGTCCGTGAGTTGAAGTCCGCCACAGTGACGAAGATAATCTCTCATCGCTAAATTCCATAGATGTTTCGCAACGAAGACAGGATCCCCACAGATAACAGTCTACTTATTACTGAGAATGCCTGAAGGATAAAAAACCATGAATTTCAATCTCATTACCCTCCTTTTTCTTCTTTGCTCTCTTTTCAGCTCCGTCTCCAAGGACCAATTACAGAAACTATGGAACTCGGTATCTTTAACAGCTGATATGAACACTACCAAATTGTTTGAGAACTTCCTAGGGAAGGTATACAGTGATTTGAAAACAGCAAAGCAGGAAGCAAAACATTTGGAAGACGTACTGGAAAAGTAAGTCATTTTGTCCACGAGTACGGGCATCGAGAGAGCTAATCACTGAAAAATGAATTGATAGTCGAGAATATTCAATGCGATACGGTACCTGATACCTTATCAGACAAAACAATTTAAGAGAAAATTTCGTTTAAACCCTTAAAAGTCGGTTAGTTCATCATAAAATAGTCTGATTTGGTAACTTTGTTCATAAACGGGCCTACAGATTTCTATGTAAAGTATATAGCTAAAAAATCATCTATCATCTATTATCTGATGACAATCCTTTCCGTACTCCTTTGTTTAGGAAAGCGCAGTCGCATACGGAGGAGATTAGGAAAATCTACGATGAAGTTGAAATCCAAATCCAAACGGAAAAGTTGAAACAAAAACAACAGGTAATGTAGACTTGAAGAACAAGGTGTTTTGCAACGCAGCACCTTCATTGATAACAGCATAGACAGTCTGTCTATGATAACATCCTACTCCTAGTACTACCTATAGTAACAATAATATAATGCTTTCTAGTAGCATACAGACACACACACACACGCACACACAAGATTGAATAAGCAGTCCGTGTACTGGTTTTCACGTTTTGAAAGGAATTTGAAGCCCATCAAGGTGCAACTAGAAACTAGGGAAAGGCGACAGGCGAATTTGTAACCTTTCTGCCGTTATACGGAAAACCCAAAACTGAAAAAATATTTCCTCAACCTTTTTTTCTACCATTTTCTTCGTTCAGCTTGCGGAGAAAGAGAACGTTTTACGTGAAGACATGCTCCGGGAATTGCGGGAAAAAGAAGGGCAAATTGACAAACTTATGCAAAGAGAAGACACGGTAAGTAAAACTATAGCACTTTATTATCATCATTTATGTAGCAGAAACTATTAAAAAGTGTCTGCATTATGGAATCTGTTAGTTGGCTAATTTAATTTACTCGTCTGGACTTCTTTTTTTCCAGCTAACCAATCGAATGCAGTCAATAAAAGAGCAAGAAGCCAGTCTGAAACATCAAAACAGTAAATTACAAAAGGTATAAAGCAATAATCTCTACTAAGAGGTCTTGTGGAAACAAACAAATGTGATATTCTCCCCCCTTCCTCATGAGTTCTGATATTCTCCCAAAAATTAGGCCCTCGTGAATATTTCGTAAACCAAATAATTTCATCTTGATAATCAAGTAAATTCGAGTGAAATTGCAACTTACAGTAGAGATTTTTCGACCTCCATAACACAAACTTATGAATTGGTTTGGAGTATGGCACTTTTTGATTCGTTTTCATCCGCGACGTGAGAACTATAATTGCAAAATATCGAGGGTGATCTCAAGAACTACCTTGTTCTATATAACGCAGGAAAATTTACAACTGGAAGACCAGCTGAACGACTCGATGTCCAACATGACCTACTTGAAGCTCAATCTTCAACACATGGAGAAAAAGACAACCGCAGAAAAGAAAGAGACACTCAAGTAAGATCTTATCCTTTTCTTTTTTTTTGACTCTCATGTCTAATTTTTAGCTTTTTTCGAGGCGTTTGACCCGTAACCTGCTTGTCAGGGTTCCGAGTCCGAGTCAAATAAGTACTGAAGAGGGTAGCCTGGGTAGTACTGCGAAAATGTGTCTCCTACTTGGAAATAGTCTGGGATGATTATAACCACAAGTATATTTTATTGTTTTTTCTTCCTCAGGGCGGCTGTACAGGCTACGCAAGGTATTCAATCAGAACACGAGAGTCTTGTCAAACAACTGGATTTACTGAGGTAAGTCTTTCAGAGGTGTTTGGTACCACTTGGGAAGGTTGATGGACAACCCAATTCATGATGGAACCATGGAATCTGCAACCAGTTATTACCATAAAAGAATTACCGTAATTTATCGATTAATCGACTCTTACTGGAACAAGCCCTTATAATAAAAACATTAATAAGCACCCCCCCCCCTGGAATACGAGCGCCTCTTCTTAAATTCAAAATTTTAAAGGTTTTAATTAATGCGTTACAGTAGTGAAGTTTCCAATTTAGGTAATGGAATACCTTATCGGACAAAATTTTCGTCACCTAAAGAAAATTTCGTCACTTTTGTCCCATCAGGTATCATGAAACCATTTCTATGTTACTTACTGTTAGAAACAGTCCTTTATAGCACGGGTTTCGGGTTGAAAAGACTGCCTCGCCCGGAGCGGAGGAGTAAAGTTGTGGTGATGCTATACAAAACTCTCCTCCACATTAACTTCTATTTTCATGTCAAACATTTTTCTTTCAATTTGTTTGCTTCCTTAGAACCATGAACCAAAAGTTACGCGACGACAGAGATTCGTTGGAGTTGTCAATTCGTTCTGTAAGTAAAGACTTTAATTTACCTACCATTTATTTAGTCATTTATTTATTCACGGTTGCAACGTAGTGGAGATCCGTGTTTCAAAACGTCGTATTTTTCTGCTGCTGCTGCTACGAGATTCGGGAGTTTACACGAGCATCGTGTAAACTGCGCACGAAAAATAGTTATTATGCAGAACAAGAAACACTATTATAAGAAACCGTGTATAAAAAGTGCTCCAATTTTAATGAAATTTTGCATGCTAACTAAACCAATCATGCTGAATAAGATTCTGCTAAGAGAATATATAATTTGACATGTGACGTCATCATTTAGGCCAATTTGGTCCAAATTTAAAAAGTGCTCCAATCTTGATGAAATTTGGCATGTTGACTAAACCAATCATGCCGAATAAGATTCTGAGGAAATTTATAGTTTGACCTGTGACGTCATCATTGAGGCCAATATTATTTTATGAGAAACATTATAAGAAACATCAAATATGTATTTTTCCCGCCAAGTGATCTTGGTTTTGCTCCCGACCAACCTGAAAAAAATTTAGCTCGTTTGACATGCAATAGTGCCGTGCAATGCAAATGGTACATCTTGTATTTTTAAGTGGCTTCTTATATTGGGACCAGGGGGACGACGCTAGTTTTTAATGAATCTGTGGCTTTTGCAACCGTGTTCGCGCCACTTGGCTCTTGTTTTCTTTAAGAAGCTCTTGTTCCTCTTTTTTTTTCTTTCTTTTTCATTTCTTCTATTATCCGTATGCCATGGTGTTTTACGTTTTGTTATTTATTTTAAAGTTTATTGATATTAATTATTTTATACAACATAATGCACATATATTTTACGCTTTTTCTGTAAGAAGAACCATTTATTTAAGGAGACAGGGAAATAAATTGACTCATAATAATAATAATTTTTATGTTATAAGTTAAAACCATCTTGACTGCCGTAAAACCACGCAATTTTAAAAAGAAACCCGCCGAAAATTTTTCTTCCTTTCCCTCTATTATTTTCTATTTGCGGAAATTAGTCAATTTGTAAAAGCTGCCCTTAAAATTTGATTAAGCTGCTTTCAATTTCATATTGATTTTTTTTTTACCTTGCAGAGAACAAATCGTACGGACCAAGTTGATGAAACAGAAATGAATGGCTTTGTAAGTAGTTTGGAGTAGTCAAATAAGGAGTATTCATGCTTCTTAATCATTTTTTCTTCAGTGTTGTCAGCTTTAACATACTACGGGGACAAGGAACAAATTGTTGTAAAAATGTTTAACTCGTCCTCTATTTAGACAAAGCAGCCAGTATCTCGCCATGGTTCGAACATAGGAAGTTATATGAACGAAAGGTAAAAATGATCTTTGATAAATTGTGAGTTCCCACTTGTTTTGCATTTTGGACATCAACAGGGCACGACATACGGAAAAAAAAGCTATACTTAAATCTGATTGGTTCGCTTTAAACAATGAAAAAAAGCCGTTTTCGCCATTTTGATTGGCTATAATCTGTCCTGTATGGTCCTGTCCAAAAGTGGACAAGTGGAAATCCACCTTTATTGTTGATATTGTTTTTCTTTTATATTAGTTTTATCTTGATGAAGAGACCTTTTTAAATAATTTAAAATAATCATGGATAAAAAAAACTATAAAAAAAACAAAATAACAGAAAAAATTATAAAAATGTAAATAAGATTAGTCTTCCCCTCGATTAGCTTTAACTATTGGATTGGGATTTGGATCTTCGTCCTTGTATTTAGTCTTGGTAGAAATTTTAATATTTTCTAGATTTAAAAAAATTGTCTATTTTGTTGTTTAACCCTAGCCACCCCGGGGGGGGG
>JAYRBV010015413.1:0-12680 GCA_036023255.1 Mitrocomella polydiademata
TAGCAATTTGATTAGAATTAATAAAAGCTAATGGAAAATAAAAACGTTTTCAAATTAACAAAAAAATATAAAAAACATATTCGATTAAATTAACTAAAACATTCATTGATACTCATGGGCCACCATACTGGTAAAAGTATGAACATATAAACATATTCGTGGTTGAAAAGATTTTACAACTTGAATTTTTAGTTTTTTGCTCACATTTCAAGCAAGTTCCCAGGTAGTTTTGACCTATAATAATTTTGGCCTATAATTTTTGAAGTACACACTCTATAGCTAATAAAAATTTTCAGAAGGTGTCTTTATATGTTTTTAGGCACAAAGTTTCGGGTTCGTACTAATTTTTAGGGTAAAGAAGCTTTATTGACTATTATTCTATATTCAAAAGTGTCATAATAATCGATTAGGCCTGCCCAAATGCTGCCGTATATAGCTTTTCCCCCCAAAGGCGCAATAGTTAGAAACGCAAAAATAGCGCTCTGGGGACAAAGTTAATTTTTACTTCACTAAAACTCACCTTCATGCAGCTTAGAAATACAGTAGTTGCCATGTACTATGTTGGCAGAATTTCTTCCTCGACACACGTTTTTTACATAAAACAGGTTTTTATATCTGATTTCCCATGGAATAAAAAATTTGCCAGCCAATTTTCGAAAGTGGTATCAGCTCGTTTTAAAGTACGTCATTCTAGAGCCAATTATAACGGGTATTACGTTTCGAATTAATAACCTTTAATTACGTTTTAAACGTTGCAAATGAGAGTTTGTGGTATTTACAAAGTTGATTAATTGACATTAATGTGAAAACAAGAAAGATATTCTTGTCGAATTCTTATATGGAAGTTGTATTATTGACGCGGGATATTGCGTGCCGTATACAATGAAAAGACTCCTCCCCTTTTTAAATGATTTTCCCAAAAGGCTGGTTTGTTGTTTTTTATTCTATATCTAGCATTTAAATAATCAAACTATAATTATATACTTATATAATTACTTTATCTGACCAATAACGTTCATTCCGCGGGCGTAAATGAGAACTTAGCTGGCCTAAATTTCAATAACGGCCCGCTCGGAACATAACTTTCTAGGCTAATTAAAATCTGCGGGCCTCAAATCACATTTGTTTTATTGAGGAGACCATTTTCTAATAATATTAATAGAGTCATTATTAAATTATCATCCACAGTTCCCTTGTTCCCCGATAATAATCCTCAAGTTCGGTAACACAGTCGGGAGAGCAATCGTCTGGCAGTCGAGAGGTCGTGGGTTCAAGTCCCACTCGATCCGTTAGCTTTGCGGTACTTTGTAAATCGAAATGTGTGTGCGTTGATTAAATATATAATCCTTCAGTTTATAT
The DNA here is from genome assembly GCA_036023255.1 of Mitrocomella polydiademata. Classification (NCBI taxonomy): domain Eukaryota; kingdom Metazoa; phylum Cnidaria; class Hydrozoa; order Leptothecata; family Mitrocomidae; genus Mitrocomella; species Mitrocomella polydiademata. Next base: position 1,360 of record JAYRBV010015413.1, read on the forward strand.
TTTTACATTGTACACCTACTCAAACTTTCTTGGTAAATTTTGATCGCATATGTGCAAAAGAAAAACGAACATTTCAAGAATGTTTGGCAGTAACAGCAGTATTGAGATTCTACGTTCTACAATAATTACTGTTATATATTTGTGCAATGTTAATTATCTTTTCCGTTTTATAAATGCAAGTAGATTTCTCATTATATACGCGTCAGCACGGCGAATGTCACGGAATTTTAAGGTGGGAATAAACGTCAGTTAAGGAAAGAAGAACCCACTATACGGTATGGTACCTTTCCTGTCACCCTCATGGCTTTGTATGAACCCTTTACGTCAGTAAAAATATGAATATGGTAATTTAGCCTTGAAACGTTTTGAAAAAGTAAAAAATAAATAAAAAAATGGACAAAAGAGCCAAAATTCGTGCTAGTTTAGTTTTTGTGTACTTATTAAAAGTGGACAATTATGGAAACTAACTTCGAGAAAGTAAAACGAGGACAAGAGAGCCCTTTCATTCACCTAGGCTGAATGCGTATCAATTTTGAGAATTGAGTATTCATTTTGTATCCTGCCTATAAAGCAAATTTTCAACAGAAAGCTCTTACCCGAGAAAATAAATTAAATAAATTTTGTTCATTCATGGCCAATATTTGAATATGCTCAAGTTGAAACCAAAGCAACTTTAAGAGAATCGTAAAATGTGGAGCGAATTGTGTAATGTGAGGCCATGAAAGGTATTTGAACTTGTATTTTTGTGATGAAAACCTTATATACTTTCTGATCCTTATTTCTTCTATACCAACGAATCATTTTCGTTTGAAAAATCAAATCGATCATTTATGAGTTTTACTTATCTCGTCTTCTTTAATTTAAGTAAAGATTTGATTTGAGCGATTTTCGTTGTGTTGATGGTATTGTTGTTGTGTTGATGGTATTGTTGTAATTTTCATCGTTTTCTATTATTTTCTCCTGTCTTTTCCCAAAAATAGATTTCGCCAAATATAGGCTTTGTTCTCAAAGATTTTGCGTTGTCACCATTATTCCTGTCACTACAAAACTAAAAAGAATGAAAAGTGGGGAGGAATGACACTTTCTAAGTGATGACACATGATGTTAAAACAAGAATTACAGGAATAGCAAAAGTTACGTATAATCATTTAGAAGATATGATTCACATTGTGAACGTGGGTATAAATTATGCCGTTGCGTGCTCGTATATAAACTGGTTCATCATTTTTATTTTGTAGTTACAATCTGAATTCGAAAGTCGCAAAAGTTCACCAGCTGCTGAAAGTAGAGAAAGATAATGGACGTATTCAATGGAAAGAATATCAAGAAATGTTTCGGGATACTTGTTTTGTTTAGCTTGTTAGTGAGAATGTCTCACTCGAAATGCTCCCACGTCCATGTTTGTACACAACTTGATCGTGCTTCTTTCTGTGATGCGTGCAAAGATGCCTGCAGAAATCGTTTTGAAGAGATGTTTGGTATCTGTTTCGTTGAGGAACAAATTCCAACTACTGTTACGACAACACCTACATCAACCGAACAAACCACCAATGCAAAATTCACAACTCCAGAATTAGCAAGCACTTCTGCTACATCTACTACAGCAACAACAAATTCAACAACTCAAACCATCCAAAATACAACTACAGGTCAAGTAACAACCAATGAAACATCAGTAACGACAATGGCGCCTAGAAACACAACAGATGTACCGTCTCCAAACACAACGGCAGTTGTTAATACAACATTAATGACAACTACTTCAAGTACACAAGCAACTACTGCTGCTACACCTACAACAGTGATATCAATAAACAGCACAGAACAACCAACACAAAATAAAACCACGACAAGAAACTCAACGATGACTGTAAATCCAACAACGACGTCAGTAACAAATTCATCTCAAAATTCAAAAACCACGCAAGCAATGACAAGAAGCATAACTACGACACATAATTCAACGACAACTACCGCAAGTACGATATCCACAGAAGTGACGACTTCATTACCTATTACAACCACACAAGTTTCAACAACAGTTGTACCACCATCAACAACAGTAACAATTGAAACCACAACACAAACTACCACTCAAACACCAGCACTGACCACTACCACCACCACCACGACTAAAGAGAAGCCAACTTGTGGTCACTTTGTGCCCTGTCGGACTGACGATTTCTGTCAACCCTGTGGATTGAAATGTAATCATTTTTTTGTGACGGGTGAGGATCTGTGTTCGGGAGAAGCAGACTTTTGAGAATCATTCGTACTCAAAGAGAACAACAACAATCATGATCTTCCACACTGGTGCTGGTCACCTGTTTGTAACCTAATTTATTTAATACTCATAGAAAGTGTATTTATTTTGTCTTTAAAAAAAGAAAACTATTTATTATCAAAGTTCTTTTCTCTACATTTAATCCAAACCTAACATATTTTCTTTAAATAGTTTCTTGTCATAATCATTTCCCGAACCATATAGTTGATAAAATTGATTTTAACTATACTACAATCAGTGTTATAATGTATAGTTTAAAGTATAGTTTAAAGTTTCGTGCGTAAAAAAAACAGTAGAAAGCGCCCTTCCGCCTTGTTTGTAAATTCCTGTAGTATATAGCTTTGTGCTTACTTTCATAGACAATTTCCCCCGCAGGTGAAGCGCAGCGTAGCCGAGGAGGCTATAATAGAGAGTCCCGGGTGTACAAGGCGTAATATGGGAATCCTATCTCAAAATATTTTTCAGTTTCAGTAGTTCTGACTAGCACACTAAGTAAGCGTATTTTAATATTTACACGCTGGGTTTCATTTTAAATATTTCCCATAGGAGGAAACCAGCGTTTTCCTCTTCCTCCGTCGCCAAAAATGGTGGGTATTTTTGCCGAACGAATTGTATCTGTTTTTCATAACTGTATTTAGGCCGCTAGTTTTTGTTCCGTAAAATAAGTGAACGCGTTTCAGTATGGTGGCCTTAGTTGTTGAGCGGATATAGAATCTAAAACGCAGATTAACGGATTAACGGAACAACAGACATAATGGATGTCTCTATTTTTATCGGATTCACAGTATATCCGTTGTTCCGTGTTTTGGTACGGTCACATGTTGATGGTTGTCAGCATAGACAGAAACAAAAAGAGAGAAAGAGTCCTTTCTTCTGTCTATGTTGGCAGTGAACTAGTGGTGGATGATTGCCTGGTGTTGTGTAGCTGATAACAAATATTTTTTATTTCTCAATAACTTTAAGTTAGCAGAACCAGTAAAAATTAGTTTAACTCGATTTGAAATGATTAGATTTGGGGAGAATTATTTTTGTGAATTATTATGTGTCTTTATACTTATAGATTTTATAGATTAATAGTTTTTTAATCCATATTATCAATCCATCCCTTGTTTTTACTTCTTTCTTTGTTGTTAATTTATTGTTGTGCACGGAAAGTAAAATTCCTTCTCACGCAGGCTAAATTTATGGTATCTCATTAGGAAGAGCAGGGTTTGTTTTTAACAACCCTTGTCGATCCACAACTGATTGACTTTTAATTTCTAATAATAAACCTCGTCATCTTCTTGTCTTTTACTTAAAATTTGTTACAATTTGTAGACAAAGAAAGTCATAAAACACTGAAAAACTTTTAATGAGTTTTAATGACTTTGTAACACCATATTTAGAACAGTATTTTTTGTGAACCACGCTATGGAAAAAAGTAATGAAATATGTTTTTTTTGTGAGTAGATAATTAAAAAAGTTAGTTTTGCAAGATAACAAAGTTATACAGAGTGTAATCCTTTAAATTGGGCTGGACCCAACGCGAATACTTCGTTCTCAAAGATAAGAAGCATAAAGCAAAAGCATGGCTTGCCTGGCTATGTTTAAGTACGGTTAATCCAAATATTTACTTGTGCGTATTTGCACCGTATGAAAATATTGTCCTTAGGTCTAAAAGATTTCTAATAATTTTAGAACCAGATCAAATGAAAGCAGTGAACGTTATTTTTTGGTTTTGAAAGATGTCCTCGACTTTTTTCAGAGATTGACAGAATCGGGGGCATCTTAGTGGAAGCTTCAACTGTTTTATTATTATGTAGCAATTCCGTACGATTTCTCTTGCTCATGTGCAGCGGAATTCAAAAATAATTGAGAAATCTCACAGCTTATTATCTGAACCAATTTGACACTTTGACATGATTTTTTGATACTTCTTAAAAGTGCCCAAAGAAATGTTTGGCTCCGACAATAAAAAATTAACTAAAAAACGTACGTAACATAAACCATCAAATTGAAATTGGTAAAACTTTTAAATTTCTGCCAGTCATTATATTTATTAAATTAATTTCACTCAAGTTCACCGAAATTCGTTGACAATGGCCAAACCTGTGTAGAAAATTTACGGACCTGGCGGGACTCGAACCCAGTCGTGAACTATGCTAAAAAAATAAAAAAATAAAATGTCTTTCAACCTTTTATCGGTACTAAACATCATACATGTAACAAAAATCTTTTTGTCATTTTGGACATCCTTTCTTTTAAAATCCTGAGAATTAGTTTTTATTTTTAAACACTCAACAGCACAAATATTTTTAAAATAATTCAAATAAAAAATTTCCGCCAGAACATATAAGAAAAACAAAAATCGAAATCCTTTATACATTTGTCACATTGCAAATAACGATGAAGGTAAAGTCATGCCACTTTGATTCTTGTTTAGTTTGAAAACTATATGATGAATTAATTGCCAATGGCAAACACAATGTCCCTATACAGACTAAAAAAGAAGTAGCAAAATAAAAAAAACTTAGTTTCTCTCTATAATATTTTATATCTCAAAACATATATATTCGCTTCAATACAATTTCAGCAATGTAATTTTTGCTGTTAAATAGAAAAATAGTACAAAAGGGTATAAAAAAAATTTACAATCAAAAATATTATAGTCAACGCGTAACTTTGTGTCGCTATTCAACTCCGCGTAAAACAGTTAGACAACCGTCTTCGGACAACCTGACGATTACCAGTATTATCGATGTCGTGGTTGTTTTGAATGGAAGATGCTTCAATTTAGGTAGGTACTCTAAATACTTGTTCTACGGGAATACCCATTGAAGAATCAATGCCATCATTTGCTCGATTTGATAATACCAATGTGAATTGATTCCGTTGTTTTCAGGAGCATGCATCCAACATTATATAAATTTCCAAATAATGAAGGAGATTTTTTTTGTTAATCTGAATTCCACCACAATTATTTCCTCTGGTGACATCGTCCGACGACATCCAATTTGATAGTCATACAGGCACGCGTATCTTATTTAAAGAAATTTATACGGCATAGAGCTACAACTTCTTATAGATTTCACCTTGTTTATGGTTGAGATTAGCTGTACCGTTGTTACCGCTTACGTTCAAATGTTTCTTATCGTGGACACCAGTACGATATTCGGCAGCTGCCTCCATGAGCACCTTCCATTTGCAAGCCCAGGCGAAGAGGAACGAACCGATGAGTACAACAAACAGACCGCCTGTTACTACTGCGAAAATCACAATTCCACTGAATTCAAATCCACTTGGGGTCTTGGAAACAACCTTCGTCACCGGCGTTGGAGCTATAAAATATAAATAACAATGAATAATTTACAATATAAAGTAGTAGTAAAGTAGTAGTAAAGTAGTGTAAAGTAGTAGTAAAGTAGTAGTAAAGTAGTAGTAAAGTAGTAGTAAAGTAGTAGTAAAGTAGTAGTAAAGTAGTGTAAAGTAGTAGTAAAGTAGTGTAAAGTAGTGTAAAGTAGTGCAAAGTAGTGTAAAGTAGTGCGTTGGTAGAACAAATATTTCTAAGAAAAACGCAACCAATATTTACCGTTCTCCTATAAAAATCACAAATCTTTATAAAACTCTACAAGACTGTCCAACAGCCTACATATTGTACACTACAACATTACTTTAAAATCAAGCTTGCTTTAAGTCAGAGAATCTCAACAAAAAATTTCGTAACGTAAGTCAAAAATTCACTTAAGAAAATAACAGAAATACTTCAATTTGACACCTTTTTAATTCATTTCATGGTGTTTTACATAAAAAATACTGGTCCTTTCTACAAGAAATAAAACAAAATTAAAATACAAACAAACACTTACTTGTTGTATACATCTTGATTGTAAAGTTTCCTTCGCTGAAGTCTCCTACCACGTTTCTGGCACCAATCGATGTGATGCTGTACCAGTAAAAGTTTGGCTTTAATCGAGGTAATGTTATTGAGTTTGTACTAAACGGAAGAGAAAAACAGCACAATTATAACAAGATCCACTTGTCCACTGTTTGTTTCAGGAAATGGACAAACTTATCACGCACTCCGGGAAAATGTTTCCTGTCTATTTGTCCCGGCTGTCCCAACTTTTCCCGGGACAGGACAGGAAAAGAAAATATCATAGCCAAATCTAATACACACTACAAGGTGTTTCAAAAAGGTGGATTTCCGCGGGACAGAACAGGACAAGACAGGAAAGGACAGGACATGACATGACATGACAGGACAGGACAGGACAGATCATAGCCAATAAAAATGGCGAAAACGGCTTTTTTATTGTTTAAAGCGAACCAATTAGTTTTCAGTCTAGCTTTTTTCCGTACGTCCTGTCTGTCCTGTTGATGTCCAATAAGCCAAACAAGTGGAAATACACCTTAAAACCTAGAACCCCGAATGTGCCCTTCACACTAAATCCTCAGAGAAAACATATCTTTCAATACTTTTCGGTTTGATGATCATAAATATACAAGAAAGAGTTTCTTTATTACCCAGAAACTGATTGGAGCTGCTATATCTCCAATATTTACAAAGCCAAATAGAAAAGAAAACATATTTGTCATGACGTTGCTGGTCCAATTAATTCAATACCTTTGATTCACTGGTTTTGTTTTGAAATGCAGATATTGCTCGAGCTTTCAGGTAAATGAACTTCCAAAGGCAATACTTTTAAACGACGCACTGATGCTTTAAACGTATTACAATGTTAAATAGCACCACTTTACGGTTAGAGTTATATTTATTTATGGAGAATGCAATTTAATAATGATTCTCAGTTAAGTCATTTTATCGTAACAGCGTTCTCTATAGTGTTTAATAAACAATAGTACGGTTTTATTCCAGGAGACACAGTTTGGCAATAATCCATTCAATGATAGACATTGGCAGTCTTCTATATAAATCCAATCTCCATGTCTATTCAAGCTCTTCTAAAACTGACTAAACTTCCATTAATCGAATCTGTTACTTGGCTAAATTGCACATCTGGATATGAATTGCTATGCGGCAATAGACCTACCTGTTGACTGCCCTTCTGGAAAGAACTGAAAGATGCGCTTAGCTATCAAAATTAAAAAAACATAGAACGAAATTAAATCACTAGAAAAGTTACTACAAATATTGCCGATGACAAACCAAATTACATAAAGATGAAATACACTTTTAAATATCCAGATTTAAGTGCATCCTCACCAAGAAGCAAAGATTGTAAACCTTTCAACTGGATGCTCGTAATGTTTTTTTTTTTTTTTCTTCTTCCTCAAATAGGAGTTTCGATGTGCGGTTATGTAGGACGGAATCATGAAAAACCTTAGACCGCAACGTCGCCAAAAAGCAAAGAAAAATCAAAGATTGAATAGTAAACCTTTCAACTGGATGCTCGTAATGTATTTTTTTTTTCTTCCTCATAAAGATTCACAAACGAGAGTTTCGATGTAACGGTTATGTAGGATTTTTTGCAATGGTTGTTACAGTATATATTATTGTGAAACACTGACGTTAAAGCTTTGAAAGTCAATAGCCTGCAGTGTATTTGTACGAGGTACGTTGCAAAAATGACACCATAGGGATCTGCATAAATTCGATTGTAGGTTCAATGCAAGTCCACCACAACATTATTTTTAAAACAAATTCATAGTTTTGATATGACATATCGATTTATTTTCATAACTAACTTGAACTTGTGTACCGTCTCTTGCTTCTTTGAATAGTTCAAATTACTTCAACAAGCAGCATAATACAAACTAGTTTATTATGTAGAGCGGAATTGATTGATTGAGCACGCTACATTTCGTGTTGTTTGGATAGGAAACACTTAACCCTATTCGGGCCGGGGGGGGGGTATGGTTTTTGTTGTGTAACTTTTTTTCCATATAAGATAAAATGATGAAACTTTCTGACTTTACCTAAATTTATATTAGGAAAATTATCCTAAAATTTCATCAATATTTGATGACGTCATTAGAATTTATTAGTAATAAACTGAAACCACGTGTGAAATTGCTTTAAAATCCCTGCTAAAATGCAAATATTTCAATGTTGAATAACTTTCTATCTAAATAAGATATCATATTGAAACTTTGTGAACATGTTTATATTGGAAATAAATCATACCGAAAAAATTTAAAATCGATGACGTCATAATTCTTTTTGTTATTTTTTACGTTTTTGGCGCCTAATTCTGGCTAATGAGTAAAAGGAAAACTAAAAACCGTAAACTATGTTAAAATTTAGGTTATTGTGGTCCTAAATATCAAAACAGAATAAAATAATCTTAATTTGTTAAGGTTTTATCGGAATTTTAAGACAACCTTAAAAAATGTCATTGACTTTGATGACGTCATCAATAATAATGACGTCATCACAATTTTAACGATTATTTTCAGTTTATATTATTATATATGATGATCATGTGTACAAAGTTTCATCTCAATATCATCATTATTCCAGGAAATACGTAGGGGGGACCATCAGAGCCCCAAAAAGCCCGGCCCGTGTAGGGTTTTACTTTTTACTTCTATGATAATTTTACTCATTATATTCAGACCAAAATCTTTATCTTTATGATTATGCCATAACCTTTTAACCAATATTACCACTGCATTGTAAAACTTCTATAAATATGTATATAAGTTTAGTGGTCAATTTGTATGAAACCACAAAAACTAACACTACAACAGGACATCATTGAGGCATTTCAATCAAAATCTAATATAATATAATCAAAATACCACGAATTTTTCACATCAACAAGATATAATTGTTTGCAATTAAGTGTATCGTTAATGATAAAACATTTAGCTTTCAGACTTTCCTATCTACTCTGATGGGTTGCATTGATGTTGTAAATAACTTTTAAGTAAACGGCTAAACTAAAGCGCTAGCTCAGTAAAATCAAACTTTAGTAAAAGCTCACAATCAACCTTTCATCAATTTCACTATTTTCTGTGTCACTTGAAAAATATAATGCTTGAGTAAAGTTCCATTAGGACCGCAGTTTCATGAATTTCATAACCACTTTAACATAGCAAATATACTCTTTTTGGTTTTTGTTCACTAGTATTCAAGAATAATTCTAGCAAACCTAACCTGCTGTTGTAAGAAAGGTTACCAACAACCCTGGTAAAAAAAACTTGGAAATTCTAATCACCAACATTTAACGCGAATTAAGCCGAAAAAGTTCGATTACATTTTTGCTCAAAGTTTGCTCAAATTTATTACTACAGGGTTGGTTAGTATCCCTACCTCTTTAATCAAACAGGACACAGAGAGTTTATCGGCCATGGTATAAACCATATCTTACTTTCCAAACGAATCCACACAACTCATCACATATGTAAACTAAATGGATAAGCCAACATGTGTTTCATCATATATTCCATCCCATCCCATTGCCTTCCTACAACAAAACGCATACCAAACAAAAACAAACTCCCATTTCCCATTCATTCAATACAGTTTTTCTTTGACATCAAAATAAATACATACAAAAACCACAATGTCCATTTAATTCACTAATCCTTGTTACATAGATACTTCATTCAACAGTATCAAACAAAACGTTTTCATTGCAACACGCTGCATCTAGATTGCCTCTACCAGCGGGAAAATATTCAAAAATACATGAGGAGGAGTGTTTTACACCTACGTCATATAATGTGTCATTAAAGCACTCCTCCCTTATGCGAAATTTTGACGGCTGGGATTTGTTCTATAAAAGTTTTTTTCAGAATGATACATAAAGTGACTTGATAAAAATCTTAAACTGGTAGAAACAAAGAAGTGGATTATAAAACTAGCCATTTTTAATTAAATATTCTTAAATCAAATTATTTTTTAGCCTGTAAAATCTTTTTCCTACTTACAGGTTATTTTATTTTTTAATCAGCGTTTGGTATACAGGCTAAAAAATTTGGTAGGCGCACTTACCAAACATCCAAATTTGACAAAAAGAACGTTTAAATGAATTGAGAATTAGGAATATGTTTAGGACAGAAGAAAAATAATAAATGTAAGAATTAAAGGGTTTAAAATTGAGGTATATTCCTTCCTCGGGCAAGCTATAGTATCCTTAAAAGGATAAACGTTAAATAGATATTTCAATAAACCACATCTAAATGGTCTGAAAAGAAAAACAGAATTGTGAAATAATATCAATGGTAAATATTACTTTTAGAGGATAAAGGTCAGAAGAACTGTGAAAAAGCCACCTTATCTGTTTCACTAAGTATTTTATTCTTATAAGGTAATAAAGAACTTGAAGGCTCCATGCTTTAAACCCACTCCGAGGTTTTCTATGATGAGGAAAATTGCTCCCTTTTGTAGGTGTCTCGCAAGGATAGCACAACCGCCCACCTTTATAGCACAACCGCCCACATTCATAGCAGTTTTATAGAACAGAAAATGGTATCCCAGGTAAATATATTCAAATGCAATTTTCCTCACCAGTAATTGCTGTCAAAATATTACACTAATAAACCCATCAACCTAAAACCTTTTGGATGATGACTTTACATGCCCCCTGGGGAAAACTTTACATACCCCCTGGGGAAAACTTTACATGCCCCCTGGGGAAAACTTGATATGCCCCCTGGGGAAAACGATTTTTTAAACGGCAACACATTGATGCACAATAAAAGTTAAGGTTGCGTAGCTAAGGAAACTGGATCGGGTCTAGTGTAACATTCATGATGGCAGACTCTTGTGTTATAAATAAAAAAAATAGAACTTTATTTTACGTATGTACAATTTACAAGTTACCATCTCATGCATCCATAGCAGCAACATTTAATATGTCAAGTATTATGTTTTCAAGCACTATTCTGTCTGGAACTAGTCTAACACGAGAATTGCATCATAAGGAACATCAAGGAATTCCACGAGCTTTGTCTGTAGCCTGCAAAAGTTTCTACAGTTCTAAATTTTGACAAAGAAAACTAAAGACGTGCTAAAATATCACTGGGTGAAAAGTCAGATTTCCATTTTCCAAATTTTGGAAATGTCACATTTCTAATAAAATTTTCATGG
>JAYRBV010015424.1:0-12677 GCA_036023255.1 Mitrocomella polydiademata
AATTTGAAAAGAAACATGTTCAAAAGATCACATTCCAACAGCGCATGATTGAATGGAAAAAATTTAGACACTTCTCTGTACAAAACTGAGAGAAAATGAAAATTTTGAATTATTGAGAAGGTATTTTTTTGAAATTCAAAATTCAAAATTCTTTTGTGAAAATTTAAACTTTTTTTGAAAAATTTACATTTTTTTTTAAATTTAAACTTTTTTGAAATTTTAGAAATTTAGAAATTTTAGAAATATTTTTTTTTGGGACCAATTTGGGTTGACGCTTGGTATTATACACAGTTATGCACTTTCAAGAAATTCGAAAATAATCAGAGTTGATAACTCGAGAATTTTAAACGAAATAAAAAACTCGAGATTTATAGTTGAAATAAAAAACTCGAGTTAATAACTCGATGATTATAATTTGAGAAAAAAACTCGAGCTACGTGACGTCATAAAACTAGAGTTATGACGTTTTAACTCGATGATTTGCTAACTCGACTTTCTTAACTCGACTTTTTTAACTCGATGATTATGAGCCTCCGTAATACGTGGCAAAAAAAATTAAAATATTTTTAAAATTCATATAGAAAATCTCCCCCCTCTTTCATTGTTAAGCGGTCCAGAAACTAACCACAATAAATTCAAGGCTCTTTTGAACTTATGAGAAGGAAGAAGCTCCTGGATTTCTTTCGACACAATATCACGTTAACGATTGCAGCTGTATTAATGTTACTAACGTGTTTTTGTTATACTGCCCAACTTTAATTTGCTTTTCTAGGAAGGCCAATCCCGAGCCTAAGATTTTCCCCTGTGGGGGGTCGATAACTAAATTTCGCAGATTTTGCGTTTTTTTAAGGGTTTCCAGCGATATTGAATTTGATTTATTTTGGCCGACTGCAAATGTCTTTCTTAAAATGTTGAGAATGTTTAGTTCTCGTATTTCGCAATTCAATTTTTTAATGAATTTTCAAATTTAAGCCATCAACGAAACTAGGCAGTATTTTTTTTACAACCACCCTGTACTGTAGTTGCTGAACATAAAGAAAAATGTAAGCCGATTTGGGATTTTTTACTGGGATTTTCACTGGGCTGGATCTGATCAGGATAAGGATAAGGCCCGTAATGTACATAAAAAGTCATGATTATATAGAAAAGTACATGATTGGATTCTTGGCCGACTACTAGATTGGATGCTAAAGTGATGCGTTGGGCGGTAAAAATCACTTTATTCAATTTATTGCTGCCTTCATTTTTAAGGATAGCCTCTTCAGTATTTTTAGTTAGACTCGTTAGGGCCCTGCCTACGTTGCGAGCACAACTGAATCTGTGGAATTGAGAGGTTGTCGTTACCACTGCGACCGATGGCAGCATCGAACCCCCGGCCAGTAGGCCACTGCTCCACCATTTGATGTCATATCATGTAATCAAAGTAGAAGTCTTTTTTAAAAATTATAACTGTAAAGTGCTTTCATGACTCATGAATAGCAAGTACTATTTACAAGTAAAGTCGTGATGTTATGTAACATGATAATTTTTGTTGCCAAGCGAAAAGACGCCATTCGATAATCTTGCACAAAAGAGTATTATGGAATGGCATTGAGAATTATTTATTTGTACGAATGTTTTATAAGAATTTTTTGCCCATAGACAGTTGGTTTAATACGCGTCTTTTGCGTTAATTTACTAGTTCAACATGCAAAATAATTTTTTTCTAAGAATCTTGCTTGAAAAGAGCACATGGTTAAAATTGCTTATTGGTCACAATCTTAACTAATAAAAAAATATTAAGTATCAAATCTCCAGAACCTTTTGGGGAAAAATTTAGCAATATCTGGAAGTTCTTGCTTATATGGACGGTTAGATAATCTTCTGCTGGAAAAATTGATGCGTTCTAAAGGAAAGATTTGATGTGATCAGCTATAAGAAAAAAATTGATGTGCTTTACTAGAGTATATATTACACTTCCTGGAAAATACCCCTCTTGATAAGAATAAACTCTCATGGGTTGCTTCCTGTTATCGAATATTTATCTTGTTACAAAGATAATTAAAAAAATTAAAAAATAATTAACGAAAAATTCAATCCAGAACTGAATTCATAATTAGCTCTGAATTTTTCATTGAGTACTCTAGATTGTACTCAACAATGATATATTCAACTCTTTCCCAGGCTCTTTTTTCGCTTTGATATTATAAAAAAACAGTTGTATATCATATTCGATCACAAGGCGTTATTGGAGTGTATTAGATCCCAACTGTGAATCTACTTACCATATACGATGTGTTAGCGGTAGATCTCAATACCTTTGGACCTTTTTATCAATTATCTATCTAATCTCCTAAATACACGCAGACAAAGAAAGTCATTGTAAAAATTATTTTTCAGATTTTTATTTCGTCTTCTTCAACAAACATCTTAAATGGAAAAATACTACTTTTTAATGAAAGAGAGCAATGTGCAATTGTGCACTGGTTTCATTTCCCTTCAAAGCCTAAATCCGATTTCTCATTAGTGAGATATCCAGGGTGTAGACTGAGATTAATGTTCATTTCTTCGGATTTAGAATTGGAATTGAACAAACATAATACGCGAATGTTTTATATGCAAAAGAGTGCAAACCAAAAATTGTCTTTACAATTACATTACATTTTTCGCGGATTGATAGATTTATTTTCCGGACTTTAACAAAATTGCCACTAATTAATCTCTGGTGACCGAAAAATGTAATTTTTCTAATGTTTATTCTCAAAAAAGTGCTTTGGGATGTGTTTCTATCGTTAGTAACTTCTCATGGCAAAGTTTGTGGCAAAGAGACACTGCATCAATTAGAAATGTTTTATTTAATAAATTATAGTATAAAAGTTAATTAGCATTTGTAATGGAATTTGACCTGAGGATACCGGATTTTATTGTTTACAACTTTGTTGCATTTATGTTATATAGCGTGACCACTACATCCATAGCTTGGCGTAACATGCTCTCTCGCGACCACTGCATCCATAGCTTGGTGTAACATGCTCTCTCGCGACCACTGCATCCATAGCTTGGTGTAACATGCTCTCTCCACTACATCCATAGCTTGGTGTAACATGCACTCTCTACTACATCCATAACTTGGTGTAACATGCTTTCTCTTTCTTTTTTTTTCTGTGTGCTGGAAAATTAAAATGAGCTCATTTTGAAATATGAGAAATTGGTTTTGCTTTAAATTTCAGGAGGAAGGAAAATTATGTATCCGTTAACTGTTGTGTTTTTATATTGTTGACAGCTGCTCACATAAAAGTTTTTTAGTTAAGATAAAAGCATGGAGACAACGTTTGCAACCGTGCAACTGTAACATGGATCAAGACAATAGTGCATTAATTTAATAAAAAAAGAAACTACAAAGAGTCTTCAGTATAATCTCATCATAAAGCATGCTCAAAAAAAGTCTTCAAACCTTGCAAACAATCGTCGGCCATTTTTAAAACACTGCGGGGCGCTGTTTGTAGATTTTATCACGCTTTTTATATGGCAAGGAAAGTCATTAGAGGCTCTAGAGCAAATAGGAGTCCCCAGTTCTTATAGTGGGTAGGCACATTCTAAGAATACACTGATAGGCTAACAAAATAAAAATCCGAAAAATGGTCTGATGATTAAAAAAGACAAATAGCGCATTGTGATGCATCAAGTGCATACTATAACCAGCCTTTTTTGTGCTATGCTGTGAACGAGACAAACTAAAGATGGCTCATTTGAAGCTAATCCCACCATATTGGATTAACTATTGTCGAGTGTGAACAATCTTAATCTGAACCATTATCAGTTTTTAATTTGAGTAAATCCAACTGTGCATAGTTGAAAAGAGCAACATTGTCGCACCCAAACTTTGTCGCCTATTCACGCAGTGCCAGGGTTTATGGATGATACAAGCTGACTAGGTGACATCACTAGCCGTGCGGACATTGACGGAATTTTGGTCTGTCACGGTGGCTCGCATATCTTCCCACTTGATTAATCACCTTATTTGTAAATTGTCCAAAACATTCATGAATTCTAATTCATTAATCATATTGGTAATCGGAAAAAATTCAAGGATAAAAATAATTTCTACAGAAATTTGGTATTTTTACGAATTAATCCCTGCTTTACTTCTAATTTATTTTTATAATCATTAAATCATTCATAAATTCATCTTTTACATATTTACTATGATTATTTTATAGTAATTTTAGTTTACATATTAATCAAGGTGAAATTAATTTTATTTCTGGAATAAACTAATCTAGGCCAGGGCCCACGCTAGCAATTTAAAAGTGAGGGGGCCACAAAGATCGGTGGGTTGGTGGGTTAGGAAATATTTCGGCATTTTCTGTATTGTTTGGATGGAAAACGGTGGAAAAGGATTATGTACAGGAAGAAGTGCTCCATCAATGATTAGTTAAAAAAAGACAAAGCAGTAAAGGTGCATAGTACCTTAGAAAAAAATGTATACAAGAATAGATCGTCACAAAAATATAAAAAGGAGCATTACTTAGCAAAAAAGTGTGTGTGTGTGTGTGTGTGTGTGTGGGGGGGGGGGGGGGCATGGCCCCACCAGCCCCCCGGTAGCGTGGGTCTTGTCTGCGGTGTTCCATATACCCCTTTATAATGCTATCTCGGTAATTTCCATCTATTCCCCCCTCTCTCATGAGAAAAATATTCGTCAGATATTATGCAACAAAAAAATCTTATTTTATTGGATTGTGAAAAACCACTTTATAATTACATCGTGACTGAAATCATATCCACTTTGCTTTATTTACTTATCCACTTTGATTTCAATGATAGAACATCTGAGGGAGTAAAGCGAACCAAACAATATTATCGTTTTGCAAGCTTTCCTTGTCATGAATCATTATCTACCCTCTTACCTGGCAATTGTCATAATTTCGTCTTTAAATCAGGCGTTACGTTAGGTGGTGCTAAAATTACAATAAAATTACAAAAATAGTTTGTTTTAACTGTGATTTTGGAAAGTTTCTTTAGTTTTCTTATTAACAAATATAAGATCCAATAAATACGAAGCATATTTCATTATCAAACCCAGCGAGGTTTTACAAAATATGATGATGTTAGTTTCATTGAGTTGAATTTAATTGATATTTCATTAAACCAAGCTTCTAACATTTTCGCTGGAACTTTTACTCATTTATTCAAATTTTGTATTAAGAGCAATCAGGGAGTTGGAATAAAAAAATATTCACTCTCGTAATCGTTGCTGTTACGTCATCTACCGTTGGAAGAGTCTGGTATTAGCTAAGAGCAACCTTTCGCTATCATGATAAATCCTTCTGCTGCCTAACACAAGAATTTGAAGTAAAGCTCAATTTCAAGGTTTCCAGCTCAATCTTATACAAGGATACTGTCTTCGCCGCTGTTAGTGATTCAATTTTATTTTAGTCTTTGGTCTACGGAAGTAGTTGAGCGGATCTAACAAACAGACGCAAAGAAGATTCCATGGGTAGCTCCCAACGTTCAGGTTTTGACGAGAGTGGCACGCGAAACGTTGACCTTCTTGCTATAGTATGTATACATCCATTTTTATCTGAAAGTTTCTCTTTTTGAAATCGGCATGTTGTAATGTCGTAGAGGTTAATTATAAAGGCCAACTAAAAACTATACTTTAAAGGTTCCGATTGGACCTGTTCCGTGCGTTGAATTCTTAAAACAAACTAATAGAAAATGCCTCCGGATGCAAACGGTTCCACCAACCGAATTCTGAAGGAAAATGTCGGTTGTTCCAGGGGGTTTTGTGTAGCTTTTAAGTACCTTTCCAGGTAGGGTCATCGTATTTATAGATTACATTAATTTCTTATCACCAAATCTCAAAATCATAAATTGGTTTTAAAGAATGGAAAGTTTTAATAAATAAACATATTATAACAGTACAATAACAAATAAAAATAAAGAAACACAATTCGTTAGTTTCTTTTGAAAAAGAAAAATACACATTAATTTAATTAAATTGGTCACCAGTCTCCCGAAAAATTATGCGCGGCGTTCTTTTCACCTATTAACTAATAAAAGTATAAAAGGGCTGACAGATAATAATTTTATCGATCGCAACCATCTCTTTATTGTGGGCATGGTGGCCGATGCTTGAAAACATATAAAAAAATATGTCAAGGAAATGTATCGGTTCATCAACAGAAGAGTAGCCAAGTCTTTTAATTGGTACGCGCGATGCATCGAAAAGTTCATACTGTGTTGGTAGAGACTTGATTTTATTATAAGATTGTTGTGTCCCTTAAGTGCTCTTGTTTCGTCCATTATGTGATTCTTTGGGGATGTAAATTCCTTTTTTTTTAGTTGTATTTCTATCTACTTATTGTAGCCACTTTACACAATGTATAGTGAAGAGATTGGAGACATTTCTCAGGGTATTAGAATCGCGTTCGAGCACCCCCGGGTGTATGGATTGTTCTGAGTATTGTAATTGTCTGACGTGAATGAAGTCTTTAAGCTCTGACGCTGTACTATATAATGTATAGAATAGGAGTAAATTTCGACATATTTTTCAAAGTAAACTTTTTTCGAAGACCATGTGGATAGGTTGTCGAAGAAAAGTTGTACACTTTGTTTTGATTATTATTTGGAATTGAATCAAATACAGTGATTCATTCTTCGCCGCAGCTGAATATTCCAGATATCGATTTCTATCTTTACTGCGTTTTTATTTCATTATTATATTTTCTTTAATAAATCTTAGAGAGTAATTTAAGTGAAATTAACCTTTGACTTTGAATATCGTGAAATCCAAGATAAAAATTAGTGAAAGACAACCAATGGTAGCTATGATGCATAACCAGTGTCATCAATTCTACAGTGTGGATGGGATTTTGTCAGCCATGTCAACACACCAACCAAGACACTGCGAGGATCCAAATCAACCCATTCCTCATTCACCAGCCTCGTACTGGCATAATGGAAATCACTACGGTAAGTTTTGAATGTCTCCTTGAATGCTGAATTTTTCAGAACGTTCAATTAAAATATTAGATGCCATTGTCGGTCAGATTGAGTACTTTTAATAATGCTTTCCTTAAATTAGAAATGTTTATCGTATCATAATGGATAACTTGGCAAAAAACTTAGATTTGTTCAATACGTTTATTATTTATTTAAAGGTTATCTAATAATTTCTTAAGAATTTATAATGGCAACATTTTAGGTCACTTAACCTTTTTTACATTTTATTCTAATATTATTTTTAATTTTAAACTCGAGCTTCTGTGGTGAACATTAAAAAAAAATCCTTAAATTTGAAAAACTAACTAAATCAACATAAAACAACTGACTTAAAATACGATTTCCTGAACTAGAATTTGAAAAAATAGAGTGGCGAGATTTCTCATTAAACATTTATCATGACAGTTTCCATAATTTTGTACTTTTAAAAGATTTAAACGTTAATTATCTAATTTCATTTAAAAGAGCGCGAGAAGGAAGTCAAACACAATACGTAAAAGTGCTTTAAATTTAATTATTAATTAATAGGTATTTGTTTAGGTTTACCTATATACCGTATATCAGTTAGATCAAATCTCTTGCTATAAACTATATGATTTACAATAACCAGTTTCAGCTGAATACAAGATCGAATCCTTAAATTGTCCACTTGTATGCTGATTTTAACTAATTGAACTATAAAGAGCATTAACCGCTTGGAGATCCGGAGCGGCTATTTCTAAAGCGCACGCCAATATTCTCTTATAATAAATAGAGATTGTTTGCAGGCACTTTAAGAAAAGGATAAAGATTCTAAGAGTTGAAGATATTAATAGCACTGTGCCCCTAGAACATCTTGCTAAAAAATTAAGATTTCTAAGAATTTAGAATATCTCTATGGAATATTACTTGTGATGATGTGAATTTCGTATTTTTTTACTACAAAGAATAATATCTTACTTGTGATGATATTTTACAAATACTTTATGAATATATACTACCTATAAAAACCAAAATATTAAAGTGGATACTAACTACGAAAAATTTAACTAGTGGATTCTTTATCACGAACTTTAAGCATTCTGTATGATAATTTCATCACTATGCCGTTAAGAGTTGAACTTAGAGCCTCTTACATTTCCCTACCGTTAATGAAAAAGAAATTGCATTTTTGAATAATGATATTTACTTGCTTATGTCTCAGAATTATACCTATTTTCTTCAACGTAATTTACTAAGATAAAATACAGATACAAATCCAGGCCGTGATTAACTTTTTTTTAACGCGGAATAATATTTGGCCCTTTTGAAGTAAAGATGTAGTCATAAGTGTATTTACGTATAATAATTGAACATTAAAGCATGTACCCAGTTAATTAACACGATGGTGAAAATACCCACTAAATGATATTTATAATGGTTGTGAAGGCCTTAACGAGTTTTGCCCTTATTCGACAATCAAATTAGGTCTAAACTATCTCTTTGGAAGAGACAATATTGAATTTTCTTTTCAGCACTTCAAAGTTTTGTATTATTTCGTTACGTAAAAAATAGAGAAGCAATTTTTTTTGAGGTTTGCTGAAGTAGACAGTAGTACTTAAACCTTAATCACTCACAAAAAGGGGTTCGAAATCGTGTTTTATGCTTCATAAGCCCTTCTTGTATTCCCTTACAATGAACGGATTTTATTCCCTTTCTTAATTGGATCCATTGAAACTTCTTATTATACAGCGTGACATTTTGGCAACGCTAGCAAAATATCCCTTCGAGTGTTGGATGTTTAAGAGACGTGAAATGTACGTGAGAGTACTTGTCATGTTTGTATCCGTTCAAGGTTACAACTAGTCTATTTACAGTGATGATGCAAATGACTTGCTTAGCTTTTAGGTTACTTATTAATCCGTCTATACGTAATGCCTCACCACCAAAAGGATTCCCCATGAGACACGACTGAAGAGTAAACAATAATGACTAATTATAGGGCGGGGTGACAAGGCAAAGGGTGGGTGGGATCTTTATTACACCGTAGTAGGCGCGCAATTTGACGAAACAGAAATCTATTGGTCTATGATGATCAATTCTTTCAATCGTAATTCCAATTTCATCATGCTTAAATATGGAAAATGAATTTTGAATCTTTATCTTTAGTTAGGATATACTTCATATCGATATAGTATTTTGGGGCTCATTAAGAGTGTGATAATAAAGAATAAAAACTAAATCAGGGTACTGGGATTATCAAAAACTTTAGATTGGTTTTGTAAGAAGATAAAATTTACTAAAAAAAAGCACATTACGATTAAAAATACATGAAGATACAAAGTGTTATACATGTGTTTTTATATCTAATTTGATAATCTTATCTTTTTCTGAATGTGTAAAATTTCGAAACTAAAGAAAGTGCTTCGATACAGAAGCAACGCAAAAATGATGACAACAAAGTGTCCAACCAATCAAGAAGATACCCAAATAATTTTCAGAAATTTCAGTACTTATAGTTACGAGTTTTTGATATTTTCCTAAAATTTGTATAATTATAAAAGCTTATATTTAGGTAAAAAGAGAAATAAAGTATATATTCTCCAATGACCTTCAAATTTTGTTGAACGGTCATTTCAAAGAAGTGTATCTGAGGGTGGCGTTTGCTAGACAAATCTCATTTGAAATATATCTTGTTTGTTTTCTCTCTTTCATCTTTTATATATTGCATTTTGAAAAAAATAAAAATCGTAGTTAATTTACTGTTAAACTCCACGTGTGTGGTATAAAAGGAAGAAAAATAAAATAAATTATCAAAGTTAATTTAGACTAATAAAATTATGTACTGTATACATGTAAAGTATGCGTTAGGTGTTTTCGCCTTCGCAGTCGTCTTTTTATGGCCAATAAACGAACATCGCTATAACGTCATTCTAACGTTGCGCAGTGACAGGTTTCTCTGAAAATGGAAAATGTAATTTAGTTCTTCGATTAAAGGGCGCCAACTTTTTGTTTTTCTCTAAAATCTAGCACGCTCCAACTTAGTTTCGTTAATTTTTCAATCTATCGAGGATTAACGTTCGAGACATTAATTGGTTCATTTCTTACTTCAAAATGGATTAGCTCGTGTGACCACATGAATGTCACTTTCCTTTATGCTTTCTCTTCCTCCTTTATATAGGTTCTACTTAGCACTGACAATTAAATATACTAAAAAAGTGACAAATTTAAATTAGTTGGGACTTGTCAACTGTCGTGTTTAGTTAGTTTATCAGCTCGCTCTTATATTTTGGTGCTATTTTGACGAATCTACTTTTTAATCTTCGACAAATAAACCAAGGAAACTATTCAAGTTCTAATGGAGTATGTCAACTATCAAACCGAGCATCTAGCTTGGCCACACTATTATCTAGGTAATAAATAGTGCATGGTTTACTCACATAGATCCGACGTTGCGATACGTCTTTATAAATTAGCGCTACCTTATGTTTGCGTGTTTTGAACATTATAAAGTATTTTTGTTGCTTATATGACAAGAAGAAATATACGCTTTTCTTACATACCAAAATACGGTGTTATCAAAATGGTGCATCTTTGATCAATGAAAGAAATTTGGGTTTTTCCTACGGTGTGCGGGACAAAGGCTCTGATTTAATGAAATTTTGTACTTGAAAAAACAAAAGCATTTCTTCGTCTTCACAAATAGTCCACCACTATTTAAGAATACCGCATTTTTCTAATCCAAAATACTTCAAATGTGCACGAACTTCTCATCATGGGGGGTTCTTTAAAATGGACCGCCATCGATTTACACAGTGTGAGTTCACCGCATGACTTCTAGCATCCCAAAAAATATTTCAAAATGTCAAGGAAGGCATGAAGCAATATCTAATCTAACCATATGGCAAATTTGTTGTTTGTTATCTTATATTAATTTTCTAACTAATTTCATAATGGTATTATTATCAAAAACATTGTAATCTTCAATTTTAGGGCCGGAACACGGAGCTATAACACACGGATACCCGCCCCCGTATGCCCGGAGAGGTCACCGTAGAAACCGGACAACCTTCACCAGACAACAGTTAGAGGAGCTGGAGAAATTGTTTGAGAGCACGCATTACCCGGATGTATTTGCAAGAGAAGAGTTAGCTACCCGGATCAATTTGACAGAGGCACGAGTTCAGGTATGATTGATTCACATAATTCAATTTCCAGTAAAGATTACGTCATAAAAACATTTTCGGTAACTGGCAATTAAGGATTGAAAAACCTAACCCAACTCATAACCTAAATCATTTTTGTTTGTTAAAATAGTCCTCATGCTGAAATAGTCCTCATAGTATCATCGGATACCAACTAGTTAGTATTCCAATATACATCAATTTAATCCATTTTTTTGTATTTTAACTACCAGGTATGGTTTCAAAACCGTAGAGCCAAGTTCCGAAAAACAAGCGAAAAGAATAAAAGGAAATCAAATTCTACCTCGTCAGCGTCGACCAATCAGAGTGCAGATTTATCCACACCAACCAATCAGATCACTCCCACCATCAGCAATAATAACAATAGCAACAGTAACAACAATAACAATGAAGAGCTGATCTTAAACAAACCACCCAACGACACAAACAGTCAAATGAAACTCAAAGGTCCTGTTGTTGAAACCGAAAAACAAATCCTTGAACAGACCAGAATACCCGAGGAACTTTCAAAATACAACACAGCCCCCCGTCTGACACATCCACCCTACACATTTCCTACCTATCAGAGTACGTACTGCCCATCGTCATACGGGGGTATGGAATCTAGGGGTGTCAATGGAGTGTCATACCCACTTAGTGTAGAGAACATCAAAGGGGAGAGCTACGGGCGAAATTTGTTAGTCAATAATTGCAGTGAACTAGACTGGAGGGCCTAAAAACATATTTTATAGTTTATAAAAAAATAAGATATTTTTGTGTATATAAAAAAGAAAACGACTGCAATACGCTGAGTGGATCATTCAGTCATTCACAGCAACACACGACATAGCCATTCAACATGACGTCGTTTAACCGACATCGTGACGGAAAGACATATTGAAATGACACTGTAGTGTCGGTATAAAGAGAAAAGTCATGTATTTTTCATGCATAATCAAAAAAGTGTATATTTTATGCACATAGAACTGTTTTTATTGTTGACATTAAATTTTTTTGTTGGTTTTTATATATATATAATTTACTTGAGTTTTAGAAATTTGATATCTTTGATTATATTTTACTGTTATTATTGTTATTATATATAGTTCATATATTGAAACAGAACACAATCTCTAACGTTCAAAGAATAGCAATAAAAAGTGTTTTCCACCTTCCCCTATCTTTACTCTCCAGGAAACCATTGCTCTGGGTAAAACAAAATTACGAAATCTTCTTTTCGATTCTACGTTGGAAAAACTAAATACCAGACCTCCAAAAACGGAAAGACGGTTGAAGAATCTGTATTCAGCTCAACACTAAAAAAAACTTTTTCCTGCTCTCGATAGCTTAAAACGTTAAGAAAAAGTCGATACGACTACGAGACAAATCTATATAATAATAGCCGTATTTTGTCTCTTTGTACGCATTTAGGAATGTTTGGAATGTTTGTAGAGAACTTTTGAGGAAAAAAAATCTTTTTTAAAATAGCATAATCTAACTCCCAAAAGGGAATTGATTTTTTATATTGACATGATGAAAGAAACGTGGATG